>JAULKM010108651.1:0-23569 GCA_032355605.1 Rubia tinctorum
TAATCTAGAAAACCAACCAAAAACCCCCCTCTTTACATGCTTTTATTTATCTATCTATATATATAAATAGGCTTATACCCACTCCTAATTGTATGAACCCTTAGGAAATCCCTCTTCTTTGTGGATGACCCCGACTTGCCAACTATCTACTTGTTGTATTTAGTGAGCATATTTGGCTTAAAATAGTATCTTTGAGAGGTATGACGACGAACTCCCAATGACTTTTTGAAAGAGCAGCTCCAGGCATTGCCTACATTGAATTTGCCAATTTCGGGAGAAACCCTATATTTGTACTTCTCCATTTTAAAGAATGTAGTCAGCTTGGTTTTAATGCTATAAGAAAGGCAGAAACATATACCAGTAAACTACATTAGTAGAATACTACAAAGTGCGGAGAGAGCGTACATGCCAGTCGAGAAGCTAATTCTTTGGTATATTCAGTAAGAAGGTTGCGAACTTATTTCCATAGTCATAGGATAGTTTTCTATACTGATTACCCAGTCAAGAACATCCTCAGCAAGACTGAAGCATCTGGTAGAATGACAAGGTGGGCTCTTGAGTTGGGGCAATATGAAATCCAATTCCAACCACGGACTATAATCAAGGCTTAGGCAATAGTAGACTTCATTACAGAGATGACGAGCGAAGATGCACAAGACGTGAATGCACAACAAAATTTTGGAATCAATAAATACAAATCCAAATGGGAGGATGTCGCATGGAAACTATTCGTGGATGGAGCATCCAGCAAAGAAGGTTGCGGTGTAGGACTACTATTGATCAACCTAAAGAAGGGGAACACAAATATTCACTTCGTTTTGACTTTCCACTCACCGAAAATGAAGCGGAATACGAAACTTTAATATGTGGATTAGATATTACAATCAAAATGAATGTCAAAAGTTTTAAGTCCTTTAGTTATTCGTAGATAGTGGTTCAGCAAGTGCGAGGAGACTATGAAGTGCAGGAAGAGTTGCTAGTAAATTATTTGGGAAAAGTTCATCATCTCATTGCCCAGCTTGAATACTTTGATGTTCAACATGTACAAAGGGGTGAGAACACAAAAGAAGATTCCTTGAGAAAGCTAGCAACAACTGGATTTGATTCATTATTCGGCCATAGAGATGTTAAGGTAGAAGTCATCCCGGTAAGAAGTATGGTAACTACAACTGTGACAACAATACAAACTGAAGAAGTAAGCTGGTTGACGCCGCTGATAGAATAATTTACAAGAGGAAAGTTTCCAGCGGACAAGACGCAAGCCAGAAAATTGGAATTACGATCTCATAACTACACCTACGAAGAAGGAACCTTGTACAAGAAAGGTTTCTTGACTCCATGGATGAAGTGTATAGGACCATTACAAGCAGGATAAATCCTAAGGGAAGTGCATGAAATTTTTTGTGCAACACATCAAAGCTCTAGAATGATTAGAAAGAAGATAATTTGAGCAGGGTACTACTGGACGTATATATTCAATGATGCGTATGACTTTGTGATAAAAGGTAAAAGTTTCTAGATTAACGCTCTGATATCGCACAAACCACAGGTTATTTTTATAGGAAATATGGAGCTTGGCCATTCGATGAGTGGGGAATTGATCTGGTAGGACCTTTTCCTAAGGGTACTGGCAATGCAGGATTCTTAATAGTCGTGATTGAATAATTCACAAAATGGGTGGAAGCAAAGCCTCTAGGAAGAGTAATAGCAGAAGTAACAAGTAATTTTAACTGGAAAAACATAATTTGTTACTTTGGAATGCCACAAACTATCATCATGGAAAATGGTACGCAATTCACTAGTGGAGTCTTCCCTGAATGGTGCTCGAAGTTAGGGATTGCATAGAAGTTCACCCTTGTAGATCACCCTCAAGCCAATGGACAAGTAGAAGTCACCAACATGACTATAGTTTAGGGTATACAAAAATATTGGAAGGGAAGCGAACTGGTTAGGTAGACAAAATACCTAATGCCCTATGGTCATATAGAACAACTATTCAAAAACCAACAAGAGAAACACCATATAGTATAATCTATGGCCATGAGGAAGTAATACCTGTGGAAATCGGGAGCTTGATCCTTTGAGTACAGGTATACAAGTATGGTGATAATCCTAAAATGATGAGATTGGACCTAGATGAAATTCAAGAAAAGAGGCAGCGAGCGATGATCACAGAGGTGAAGTATAAGGAGAAGATGGCTAGAGAATACAATAAAAGGTTAAGGAGACACAATTACAAATTGGTGACTTTGTGATGCGAAAGAATAAAGCGAGTCTAGCGAAAGAAAAATGAAAGCTAAGCCCAGTGTGGGAAGGCCCGTACAAGATAGCAGAAGGGCACCGTTCCAACTGCTACGAGCTAGAGAGATTGGATGGCAGTAGCATCCCCAACACTTGGCATGTGATCAATCTTAGAAATTTTTATGTTTAACATATAAGGAGGAGGGTGGAGAAAACCCAAATGTATAGAAGCCATGAGATGATCATTGGTGTTGTTCGCATCCTTGTTTTCTTTTGAAAGCGATATTATCGCAGCCGTACATATGAAATATAAAAGTGTGTTTTTAGGGGAAACATACCTTTCATTTTCTTTACTTACTATGAATAATATCCAACTACGGCACATCGCAAACAATTGAGTTTGGCCAAGAGCGAACAAACAACTTACGAATTTTTGACATTGCAAGCTTTATATCTTACAATGTCACAATCTTACTTTTGCAAGCTATTGATCTTGCACAAAGGCAGATATGCCTACAAAACAACGAAGCAAGCAAGACATAGATCTTGCAGTTTGCCCTATACAAATTCCCGAGTTACCAAGCTATAGATCTTGGAACTTCAAAAACTTAACTTAGAAAGCTATAGATTTTGAAAAAGGTAGATATGACCATAAATGCGGAATAAGAAAGCAATAAATCCTGCTATTTTACACAATAAAAATCCTTAATTTTGCAAGTTATAGATCTTGCATAATAGGAAAACATGCTAGCAATATCAGCAATATAAACAATACAGCTTCAAAAACTAAAGCACGAAAGTGATAAATGCAAAACAAACGAAAAGGAGGTAACGTAAAAAGCACAACACTTTGGGTTTAGAGATAGAAAAAAAACTGAATTACAAAATATGAGTTAGTATAAAGTACTACTCGAAACATTAAAAAAAACTATCGACGCCTAGATGCGCGGGATGATCCAGAGGACGAAGGATCGCCATGGTGATAAGGTATCTCAGCTTCGCGATGAGACTGCTCAGACTTACAACGACATCGTTCAGCCTCGTGCTCATTTTTTAAAAACATTTTATCATAATTCCATTTTATGTATAAGTAGCGGGATGCCGTGTAAAACCCCTTCATTCCATATGATCAAGATGCTTGGCATAGTACACCCTAAAATCATTTATAGGGCCTAATTCCTTACAATCAAGTTGCACGCTCATAACGTCAACAATATCTTGACAATCCTTATTTGTAGCAATCAAAATTTTCACTTCCTCTTCTAGTTGGCGAATGTGAGACCTAACAGCTTCAGACAAATTAATCCTCTACCCAAAAATACTAATAGTTAGGTCCCTACAACCAATAGACAGACGAGATGATGATGGAAGGGCTTGAAGTTGGTCCTTGTATTCAACACAAGCTTGTTTAAGCAGCTACATACATGAGTCAAGATGATTACACGCAGCACGAAGCTCTTCATTCTCACTGTGAAGCTAAGTGTTTATAGCAAACTGTTCATCAAATTTACTTTGCCACCCGGCTGCAGAAGAAGAGAAATGATCACACTCATTATTCTTTTTCTTAAATAGATCTAATAGATTTTTAATGAGAGAACATTGTTTATAAATGATCAGAGTCTTTTGATGAGCTTCACCATCCTTGCTGGAAGCAAAATTCTTAGCATCCTCCTGCCGAAGAATCATTCTGACCATGATCAGCTGTTGTCGCTGAATAAGGTTGTTTTGTTAAACACAAAATTCTTTCAGTTCGCGGACATAATCTTGAGTATCTTTTAAAGTCTTCGTCCATCCAACTTCAAGATCATGGATACCAAGTAACATGTACTTCAGACGAATACCTAAACATGAGGCCCACTCATAAACACAGAGAGAAAGATAAAGCGAACGCATATACACACCAACAGATTCAAGATCAACCAAGCTAGAAAATATATCCTTATCCAAATATTCAATATTATAGCCTTCGGGTACAAACTGGCTACATGGACATGTTGCAGACGAAGTTGGAGAGGATGAATAATAATAAAGTTTCCATCCAAGGCATAATGGAATATATTCTAGATTAGCAGAAATAATCTCAAAGTATTCCTCGGATAAGGATTGATTAGCATCGCCCAGCTCAATAGGACAAAATGGAGATGATATATACCCAGGGCGATCATAAAAACGGACATTAGATCCCAAATAGTCGAAGTGTTTCAAAAGCTTTTGATTAACCAAAATATCAAAACCCTTCATATGAATTAATAAAATGAGAAATCAACAAAATTTTAAGCGCGATGCAGGACCATTAGTCCGCATCTCCTCCAACTTAGAACGCAATCGACTAGCTTCCCTCTCATTAGTCAAAGCACTCTCCTCAGATACATGTGCATGCTTTTTGGCATCCCCAATAGAGGCACTCAAAGTGGTGCACTTTGCTTCATCCTCCTGCTATTTTTCCAGGACTGAACCATCCCCTTTATCAAACTCGGTAGCTCGTTGGTTGATGAGCTGTAAACTCTCACCAACCTGATTTTCAAAGGTATGAAGCTAAGCACGGTGGTTAGATATCATAATAAAGAAGTAAAAAGTTAAAACATATATAAGTCCTTAAAAATTATACCACGGGCATTGTCTCATAGAGAGACAATTTAGAAAGGGTAGAAGGAATAGTTCCTTCCACCATCAAATCATGGCCTCGTGGTGGGGGCTTAGAGTGGGAATGATCGATGCGCCCCTTTTTCTAAGGAGGCTCCGAAGTATTGGAGGTTCCACATGTTCTCTCCTTGTTCTTTGTTCTACCAGAAGAGTAATGAGTATTACAGGTAGCGATCTGCCTACCTTATTTAGTGGTATCCTCAACAGTTTGTAGCTAGGAGACAACTTCAGTTACTTTGTCTGAAAAGACAATAGTTGAAATGTTTTCATGGGTTTCAATAGCCATGTCTTCAGGATGTTCGTCTTAATCATTGGAGAAAAAAGTTGTATCAACGGGACGCTTGGTCAAATCCATATCTGCAATTTGAATAAGAAAATTAAATGAGCACAAAGAGACAACAAGACAATAAGAATAGTAAGAGATAAATAAATATGACAAGAAAAAACAACAATATAGTGACAAGAAAACACCTTCGCTCATAGTATCAGCATTGCGAAGAGATATCGAATGTTCGTTGAACTTCAAAACAAGATCAGACTCAGCATTTAGGCGAGCCCCAGCCTCCAAAAGTTTTTATTTAGGAACGTTGGAGTTTGAAAGTGGAAAAGGTTGTGAATTCTCATTACCAAGTTTTAGAAAGAATTTTTTACGCCACACCCTATAGTTATTAGGAAATCCACCAAAAACTCAACTGTTGGAATGACTGGGTAAAGGGTGAATTCATCAGACGAGTTTTTCACCTTACGAAGCTGATAAAGGTTAGAGAATAGGTTAATGGAAAAAGGAATTTGAGCCACTTCACACACATGGTAGAAGCCAACAAAAATTGAAACAACATTAGAATGAAGCTGAGGTAACACGACCCTATAATGGGATAGTAAGTCTAGGAAATGCTGAGGTAAGGAAAAAACTAGTTCAAACTTAAGATAATCTAAATAACAGGAGATAAAGCCAGAGGGAGGGATGCGAACACTTTCAGAAGCCTCAGGGGCCCTAAGTTCATGCAAAGATAAAAAGGGATAATTATCCTTAATATTTTCTAACTAGTGATCATAGAATACTACTAACGACAGAAGAACTGGTGGAATGGTCACAATCCTCCCCGAAATCGACATTGTCAATGAGAACGTCTCTTACTGACGGTTCGGCAATATTAGAGGCAGACACTGAAGAAGTGAGAACTCCTAAGATCCAGAGGAAAACTATCAACCATAAGTTACAAGAAGACCAAAAAAGGTATATTCCAGCAAGAAATTGAGGAAGAAACAATAAGCACAAGCTAGAGAAAACAAGAGAAAAAATTAAAGCCAATCGAAGAATCCCTACACTGTTGTTAAAAACAAAGCTACTGTAACAGAGACGATGTACCAACACAAGTATAGGTATCTCCCAACACAGAGAAGATCGGGAAAAGGAAAAATTACGGTTTGATGAGAAGCGACAAGGAACTGGAGCAATAAAAGAGAGAAGAAGAAGATGAAGAATACAAATGGGTTAGGAAATTAAATTTAAGAAACTAAAAGGGAAAGAGAAGTCAAATCAAAAAAGAAAAGAAACGATTGATGTTTGTCAAAAAGTGGCTTAACTTCTTAGGAATACAAGAAGCCATCGGAATATAGGTACACGCAATACAATGAATACTGATAGAATTAAATCACAAAAATTGAAGTATTTATAAAGGGGAAAACATAACGGCAGGAGAGAATTTTGGAACAATACAACGAATAAGGAGGAGGAAATCTCGGTTCGATGAGGCAAAATCTTAAATGGCTAAGTTAGTTACAGGTATAGTGGTAAAGGAGAAAATTTTGAATTTGAAATTCAAACTTTAAAATTGAAAAAACAAGCAGCATCGCATTAGTAGCCAAGAAGAAAGCAACACTTCGTGAAGACAATATTGGTTATATTGAAGGCAAACATGTTATTATAGCTTTAAGAGTTTGCAAATATAAAACAAAAATAAAAAGTTATCTCTTATTATTTACTAATCTTCATAGCTGGGGGGTTTATGGTGTATACCTAGCCCATAATCTGGAGGTTACTGGCCTTTTAGTCCCAACTAAATACTCGACATCGAAGCCCAACTTTCAAAATACTACGATTATAGAACCGATAAAGGTGGAGCCTTGTCTGAATGACTCGATCACGAATCGATAAAGGCGGGACCAAGTTTGGAGCTTTGACCACGAATCGAGATTTTAGGAATCATGATGCAACCCATGATCTCAGACGCTGACAATACAGAATCACGATCACAGACCTCGATAAATACAAGGAGATGAGCAATGAAGAAGGTAAGTGAGACAAAATTGAGAAATTCTAATTCTCTAAGGAAAATACTGACTTGATCGTCGGCATTTTTTCTCCGGAGTTACCTCTGAGATTTGTCTTGCAGGAGGAGATACCTTATAGTGAACGACGAGCATTTTACTTTATAGGATTACCACATCACTTACAAAGTGGTAGAAGATAGATTGAAGATGGTAGACAAAGTAGCAAATGAAGAATGATCAGGGTTTTTGGAGCTGTGTTCTGAGAATGATCCGAGGATAATTGGTGTCCATGAATAGTATCATGGGATTCATCTTTGCAAGTACTATAAAAAACTATAATAACTCCCAAATTGGATCAGCGGTTCACCCGTAGCTGGACTATAAATAGCCCCCTTTCTTCCCCATTTGAGTGAGCCCGACTTGGGGCCCACAAACCCTAGTTTTTCTTCATCTTTTCTTAGTTTTTGCACTTCTTCCATGAATTCTTATAGATTATTTATAGGTTTTCATTATTGAGCCTCGTTTTCTTTTTGGGAGCAATTTATTTAAGCTTGCAAGCCAATGTGGTGAGAACCTCTTAAACTCCATTTAGAATCTTGATTATTATGCATATGCTATGCTTTAAATGTGGTAGCTAGCTTCATCAATGACATTGGATGTTTGAGAATATGAAATGTCTGTATGATGACATGTTAGGAAGTAAGGAATGTGCACAATTTTTTTTCTCTTTTTTGGCATGGAATGAGAACTTCTAGTTGTGTTGATGATGTTAATATTGCCAGGCAAATGTAATAATGTTGATCTTTGTCATATTTATCCTAAGGTATCACTAATGGGAAATTATCAGACGTAAAATGCATATGTCTCCTAGGGCATTTAACATATCTTTTGGTTATTTTTGGTATGGTAGATTGCTAGGTTTAGGGGAGTTGCATAACGAAGAGTTTAGATGACTATTTGTGGTCTTCATATCTAAATCCCTTATTTTGTAGCTCACTATAGTCTAATAGATACTATGTTCTTACGAGAATCTAGATTCTATTTTGTGAGCTTATTTGTAGATCACTCGTAAGCACTTCTAACAGTGTTGAAGGACATTCACAAGAATGGTATTAGATAGTAGAAGTCCATTCCTAAGGATGGTAGTAGACTGAAGTTCATGAGTTTAAAAGTGGTAGTAGATGGATGTGTCAAAGAAAAGGAGTTGACGTCTAGAAGGAAGTGAAGACTTGCACGGCCCGTGTCAAACCTATGGCTGATGTGACTAAGTCTCGATACGGGACATGTCCTTTTACACGTCCCGTGCACCCAGAATGTGAAGACTTGAACATCCAGTCTGCCCCCCATATCCTATTGCACGACCATGCAATAAGAAGCCAAAGATGATAACTCCAGATAGCGGTCCGCATGCTTTTGCACTGACTGCGCCACTCAGATTGCCGGAAGTGCTCTCCAATCGGTGGCCCATATGCCTTTGCATGGGTCGCATGCTCAGTTTTTCCAAGGAACGCCTCTATTCTGCTACCTGTTTACTTTTGCATGGCTGTGTGGCGCAGGCCGTGTGCAATTGCAACCGTACTAACGTGGATGCTAGGGTTTCTCCTTTGTTTTGGGGTTTTCTAATGCCCATTTCACCTACTCTATAAGTAGCCACTAGTCTACTAGGGTTTAACAAGCTTCATTATTGCAATTCTAATTCCTAGATATAAGAGTATATAGAGAGAAAAAGAGGCTAACTCTTCTCCTCTCATTTATTATTTCTAGTTTATGCCAAAGGAATTCAATCCTATTTTTATTGGGTTCAATGTGCTTAAAGTAGTTTATTACTTGAGGATTTATTTGTATTCATAACTAGATGATTTTGTGAGTTTCTTAGGTTTCCCTATCTCTATGTTCTATTTCATTTATGCTTTATATTCTTATAAGATGCATGCCATGTATGTTCTATGATGCACCCATAGTTTCATATGTACTATGTCATCCTGCTAGGCTTGTATTGCTACCTTGGGATTGTTGGGTTAGAGATATTGTAGGTTCTTCGACAAGGAGAGTGCATGCACGTTGATCGAGAGTACCGTTATGATCGTTAGACTCTAACTTGATTGAATCATCGCATAATAATACATTATGTTAAGGACGATAGATTCCCTAACGAGGAGTTGCAAACCCTAGGCGTACCCTGAGAGTGTGAGCATGATAGTTTGTAGAAACTAGGGTTTTCGTGTAGCGACTAGAGTCGTTTCAACTCTAGAGTCATAACAAGATTCCAATTTCATTACCTCTCTAGGCCTAGAGATTGGTGTCCATAGTGGAGTGCCCAAGATGCATTTTCTTACTCTTATATCTAACGGTTGTTACCTATACAAGGATTGGTTTCTTTAAGAGGGGCGTGTTAGCATTGGAAGTGCGATAGACTGGGAAATAGGAGTGGATCCATAGTTTGATCAACGCAGAAAGTCATGAATACGACATGTTTTTGACACAGACACTATATCTTATTTTGGAGACCATAAGCAAGCTTCTTCCAATCAAGTCTTCCAAGTATCCTTCAGCTGAATCTTGAAGGCTCTTTATCTCATCTTTCTGAACAAATCCTTCAACAATCCATGAACGAAGTGAAGGTATTCATCAATACTATAAATTCTTAATCAATGATATATATAATGTGAAATATATAAATACCATATCAGTGATGCTTCAACAGAGATATTTGATAATAAGTTGCACAAACGGTCCAACCTATGATGGTATCCAGGCAAACTCACTATTGGGTAGCCAGTTAAAGTGCCAACACCTGTTCACCTTCAATACATGTATAAGAAAAGATTTCTATCTATCGTGTGAACATAACTGAGGCTAATTTATAGAGGCAGTGGAAGAATAGTTATTAGCATATTCAAGTCCATGAACGAAACTCGGTATTAACTTTCCATTTGAATTCATATCAATATTATGATGGTATTAATCGTGCACTGGTGAAGATTGATGAAATACTGTAATCAACATTATTACTACTGATTGTGATGAATGTAACTCTAACCATATAATATACCGTCTATATTTATCTTTACTATCAAATAATGCATAAATAAATAATTTCCAGTTAACCTTAATTCTTACAAAGGTTAAACCTTTACCTTTTTTAGGTTAACTGTGGCTTGACTTCTTTTCTAAACTAACATAGATGCCAAAAGGTTTGACCTTTACTCGTATTAGGTGTACCATGGCTCGACTTATTTTGTAAATTAACATAGATGCTAAACTTTTTTTGCCTTTATTATTGTTATAAGGTCAAACAAGGGTTAATATTTTATGCTAGTGGGCCAAAAAAATGTTGGCCCAGACTTAATATGAGCGGCATCAGTCATTTAATTTTATCCCCTCAGTCTAACCAATATGATGATCAACATTGAACCTTCATGCTGGATTTTCCCATGATTCGAAACGATGTCGTTTCAAGACGCCTATATATAGAGGTCAACCTCAGAATTAGTTGAAACTTCAAACTGTTTAACTTTCCCCCGATTTCCACAGGGTTCCCACCCTTTCTCCTTCCCTCATCCAAAGGTATGTCTATGTTTAGGTTCTAAATTCAAACTGAATTACTTCATTGTTTTATGTTTTTTTTGTTTAATTGTATTCATAATTTGCAGAAGTTGAAATTTGTGAATTTTTTCTTTTCTCATGTCAACTTCCCATTCTGATTGTTCTTCAATGATAATATTCATGTTTTGGGTTGTTATTTGTGCTAATTTTTTTGGAATATATATGAATGTGTTATTAGGATTTCTAGATGCATGCGTCATTTCTCTTTAGCCAATTAACATTCGGTGTTAATTACTGGCAATTGAAGTTGGCTTTTCACGTCTAATGAGACGTAAAATGCTTGTATTTCTCGAGGAATTTAACATCTCTTTTGTTATGTTTTTGAGGGTAGATTTCTAGGTTTAGATAGGTTTATATCATAAGGGGTTGAGATGACCATTTTTGGGTTTCTTATCCAAATCCTTCATTTTATAGCTCAATAGGAGCCTAATAGATTTTAGTCCTTACAAGCGTCTAGATATTGGTTTGTGAGCTTATTTTTAGATTTCTTGTAAGCGTTTTGGAGTAGGTTAATGAACGCCGATTGCAAAATTAGTAGAAGACTGAAGGCCACTAGTTAAAACGTGGTAGAAGATAGAGGGGTCAAAGAAAATAAGCCAAGTTCGGAAGAGTCGAAAAGAGTGCACAACCCATGTAAAATGGCACAGCCCATGCCATCACCTGTGCCATTATTTGTTCCACAAAAAGGGTCCTAGACGACGGGCCGTGCAAACCTGCATAACCCGTGCATGAAGAACAGAAGAGTTACAAGACCTGGTCGTGCACTAAGAAGTTGAAGAATCAAGACCCAGACGACGGGCCGTGCAGATTTGCATGACCCACCCACTCGGTTCCAGTATAACATGCTTCCTAGTAACGTTCCGTACAATACTGCATAGGACATGCTAGCTGTGTCGTGCAAAGCTGCATAGCCCGTGCCACGCTGGCACTAGGGTTTTCTAACTTGGGATTTTTAAGCCCATTTATCTTACACTATATACGAATCTAGAAATACGGGCTGTACCAGCATCCATGCCTGTCTCCGTGCTAGATACATTAGTGTATCATCCTCCATGGTAGAATTGGAAGCACGGGCCATGCCAACACCCTTAGCAAACTGTGTGCCAGTATCCCCGTCTACCCACTTGCCTATACTTGATCAAAGCTTCAAGGATTATGTTATAGATCCTCTAAGCGATATGGTTGGTCCTATGACTATGGCAAGAACAAATATTAGATATGTGGTGTTGAATGTTTTGATTGATTAGATTCATGATGAAGAATTGAAGAGTAAATCGAAAATGTCTTGGACTAATTGTTCAAGAGTTTTAAAATAATGAAGACATCATGAAGAACACTATGCTCTTTTTCCCCACTAGGTTTTTTAGTGAGGTAGTGTGATCATTTAATTTTATCTTATTTTAGAATAAGGCTCATTAACTTGGCTATGTTGGCGTTAAAGAGTTAAGTTTTGCCATGCCCTTATTTAGGGTTTAGAATATTAAGTTTTGATTTGATTATAATCATTCAACAATTTAATTCTGAGATTTCGAGTATAATTAGGCTTAAATTAGGTGTTTTATTTTGATATTTTTTAGCCTCTTAAAGTTTCCATAAGTCCTTTTAGTTTTCGACAGGAATTACCAAATCCCACCTTCTTTCTGATTGTAGGTCGGCCAAACTATACCCTATAAATAGGGAGGGCATCCACAAATTTATTCACCAATTTTATACATCACATATTCAGAATTTTAGTTATTACTCTTTGCTTGCAAATGTTCTATTGTTGCTTAATCCTGCAGGTGAATTAAGTTAGCAATACCATTCAAATCTGTGAGCTAATCTCGCGGGCTAGTCAGTAAACAGTGTGTGCAACTAATGCTTAGGTTGATGTGAATTAGTCCCTTGTGTTAGTGAAGTTCTTCAAGTTGTGTCTTACATCCAACGTTCATTAGGTGTTGTCTTCAATTTAAAGAAGTGATATGGATCTTTTGGTATCGGGTGCTTCTTGAAATTCCTCAATCCAGAGTTTTCGTAGTGAGATTCATATCACTATATATAGGACCTTCAGCCTCCTAGGGTTTGTGCAAGTAGTTAGTTAGTTTTCATTTTAGAGTGTTAGGTAGGAAGGAGGCTAGGGGCATTCTCTCTAGGTTTTTTCCTCTTCTCTGTTCATTTTCTATGTAGATTCATGGCATTTATTCTAGTGAGTGCCATGGATCTAATTTAGTAGAGTAATTTTATTTCTTAGGTTAGTTATTTGTAAGCATGATTGACAGGATTTGTGAGACTTGTTAGATTCATCTAATTTTCCATGCTATAAATATCATGCTTAATATTTTGTTCAATTTCTTATTGTGATTTTTTCTATGAAATATGCTAAGATGCATAATTGATTTATATCATGCATGATATAGTGCTATGATTTAAATGCTAATTAAGGAGTGCTGGATTATTAGCGCTATAGTAGTCTTGTGAGTACTGATAGGATCCGTGCGTTAGATCCCCCTTGTGAGTGGCGAGATGGTAATAGACAATAATATTAATTGACTAGTCATGTAAGGAATTTCATGTTATGAGCATCGGACCTACGGTGTTAATGTTATTAAAATCCTAATAGGGGGAACCCGGCTTCCCTCGATAATTGAAAATTTTAGTTTGTAGCGACTAAGGTGGCGCAGACTCTAGAGTTATCACAAGATACTATTGTCCTATTCCTTTTGAGGTCTAGGATGGGGGCTCATAGTAGAGGTCCCAGTTCTGTGATTGGGCTCACCCCTGAATCTTTAACCCCTCGCGCCTGTGATTGAGCTCCACCGAACGATCTTGCGGTTGCAAGTCAATATCGGTCATTCATATTGGTTTAGGGTATTATTTTGAAAGCAGCGTCGGTCAACACCTGGTTGTGGTGTTGTCATAACTGACTTCTGGCTGAAATTGTATGTACGTGTCGGTAATCAATCTGTTTATGACCGACATAGATGCAATTGTGGTCACATATTGTCTATCTAATCGACAACAGTTGCAAATTTCAGTTGAGATCGCACGTTCTTAGTTTTCTTGCAAGTCTCAATGACTTGTATTGTTTTAAGAAAACATCAATTACGACCAATAATTTTATTTCTTTGCTATGAAATTTAGAAGTCATGGCTAACAATGGTTCATCAAGTCGGGCCAACTTTAAGGTGAGTAATTTTTGTTTAGTTTGCTACATTTATTTTATTAGTTTAGTTATATTCAAAATTAATAATAATTTCATTATTTTTCTATAGTTCAATGCAACACGTAGGACTGGGAGGGATTTTGTTATAGATGTTGAGCACTATACCAAGTTTATGGATAATCCAAATTTTAGCTGCACCTTGTCGCTGAAGAACTTTGGGATAAACCCCACTATGGCAAGTCCAAACTGATGCATGTAATTTATTTATTTTACCATTTTTTACTGTTGCATATACACTAACTGTATTTTCCTGTTTATGATTTTGTACATACCAAGGGACATGGTAGCATACCACCATGTGAGAAGACATCCGTTGTGTTGAGATGCTATGGAGAAGAGTGGCACATGAGCCACTTGAGGAACAGGAGATCAAGGTCCTGTACCCAAAGGGTTTTGGACTGTTTCTTAGTGGAAACATTATCTTCATTGCGACATGGCCTTTTTCGAGCTATTAGATACTAGTGGACCCATAGTGTTCAAGGTTGTGATTTACGTTGATTTTTTCTAGCTTATGCGTACTTTCACATTAGAATGGACTGATTTTTTTATATTGTTGATGTGACAATCCAACCAAGTAGAACACTAGCTATTCACCGAAAAATATCTCCTCCTGCAAAACAAGTCCCGAAAATGATTCCGTGGAAAACACTCCGACGATCAAGTCAGCCTTTTTCCCTGAGAATTTGAAGTTCTCAGTTTAGTATCACGTACCTCTTTCAGTGCTAATCTTCTTGTATTTATAGATGTCTGCAATCATGGTTTCATATTGTTAGTGTCTGAGATCGTGGGTTGCATCATGGTTCCTAAAATTGGGTTTTGTAGTTATGCCTCAAACGTGTTTCCGGCTTTATCGGTTTGTGGCCGAGTCTCTCAGACAAGACTCCACCTTTCTCGGTTCATTAGTGATGTGTACATTAGGAGTCGTGGTCGAGTATTGGTCTGGGGCTAAAGGCCATCTTCCTCCAGATTATGGGCTAGGTATACACCATAAGCCCCCCTAGCCATGAAGACTAGTAAATACGAAGCGATGACTTTTTTATTTTTACTGAAGTTTTTCAAATTATTGTTTTCCAAACTCCTAAAGCTGCAATGACATGTTCTTCGTCATTATAAATAATATTGTCTTCGTGAAGTGTTATCTGCTTCTTGGCTACTAATGCAAAGATGTTTGTGTTTGTGTTTTTGAAGTTTGAATTTCAAATTTAACTTTTTCTCCTTATTTTCTATACTTGTAACTAACTTAGTCATTTGAGATTTTACCTCGTTGAACCGAGATTTCCTCCTCCTTATTCATTTTATTGTTCCGAAATTCTCTCTCTTGTCGTTGTGTCTTCCCCTTTATAAATGCCTTGACTTTGGTGATTTAACTCTGTTAGTATTCAGTGTATTGCGTGTACCCATATTCCACCGGCTTTTTTATTCCTAAAAAGGTAAGCTGCTTTTTAACAGACATTAATCATCACTTTTCTTGTCTGATTTGACTTCCCTTCCCTTTTTAGTTTCGTAAATTAGTTCTCCTAACCTATTTGTATTATTTATTTTCTTCTTCTCTCTTTTATTGCTCCATTTCCTCGCTGCTCTTCATCAAACCGTAAGTTTTCCTTTTTTATCTTCCTTCTCTGTAGGGCGATACTTATACTTGTGTGTTTGTGAATCGTCTCTATTACAGTAGCTTTATTTTTGAACCTTAGTATAGGGATTCTCCGATTAGTTTTCTTCTTTGCTTTTCTTCTGTGTATTCTCTATGTTTTTTCTTCAGCTTTTGCCACAATATATCCTTCTTTCCTTGTGTAACCTCTGATTGATAGTTTTCATCAGGATCTTAGGAGTTCTCAGTGCTTCAATGTCTACCTCTAATATTGCTGAACCTTAAGTAAAAGATGTTCCTGTGGATAATGTCGATCCCGGGGAGAATTGTGGCCATCCCACTGGTTCTTCTGCCGTTATTAGTTTTCTTTCCAACTACTATTTGGAAAATCATAAGGATATTTAATCTTTTTTTTATCTTCGCATGAACTTAAGGCCCCTGAGCCTTCTGAAAGTGTTCGCACCCATCCTTCTGGCTTTATCTCCTGCTACTTATATTATCTTAAGTTTGGACTTGTTATCCCCTAACCTCAACATATTCTAAACTTACTCTCACATTATCGGGTTGCATTATCTCAGCTTCATCCTGAAGATGTTTCAATTTTTGTTGTCTTCTATCATGTGTGCGAAGCGGCTAAAGTTCCCTTTTCCATTGACCTATTCTATAGTCTTTATCAACTTCGAAAGGTGAAAAATTCATCTGACAAATTCATTCTTTACCCAGTCATTACTGCTGTCACATTTGTCAGTGGATTCCCTAATAACTGTGGTGTGTGGCGTAAAAAGTTTTTCTTTCTAAAACCTAGTAATAGAAAACAACAATCTTTTCCCATTTGGAACTATAATGTTCATCAAAACTTCCTAAGGTTGTGGTTTGCCTTAATGCTAAGTCCGAGGTTGTATTAACACTCAGCGAACATTCAGTGTTTCTTTGAAATGCTGATACTGTGACCGAAGGTGTTTTCTTTTCACTATTTTGTTGCTTTTCATTGTCCTATTTATTTGTCTTCTATTTTCTCACTATCTTATTGTCTCCTTGTGTTCATCTGACTCTCTTTGTCTACTAAATTTCATAAATGGATTTAACCAAGTGTCTCATTGAGAGAATTTTTTATCTAATGGTGAATATGAACGGCCCAAAGATATGGCTTTTCAAACCAATGAAAACATTTCAACTACTGTCTCTTCAGAAAATGTGACCGAAGCTGGCTTCTAGCTACAAACTTCTAAGGTTACCGCTAAAGAAGGTAGGGAGGTTGCCACTCGCAATGCTCATGACACTTATCGTAGCAGAAAGAACAAGGAGCAAACCGATGAATCTTTTAACACTTTGAAGCCTCCTTATGAAAAGGGGAACAATAACCATTCCCACTCTAAGCCCCCACCAGGAAGCTATGCCTCAATGGTTGAAAGAACTATTCCTGCTACCCTATCATAACTGTCTCTCCGTGAGAGAATGGCCATGGTATGTTTTTTATGCAATTATGTGTGTTTTAATTTTGCATTTTATTATTATGATATCTTACTGCCATTCTTATTTGCATACTTTTGAAAATCAGGTTGGTGAGAGTCTACAGCTCGTCAACCAACGAGTTTACGAGTTTACGAGTTTACTAAAGGAGATGGTTCGCTCCTAGAAAAATGGCATGCTGCTGAAGCAAAGTGCAATGTCTTGAATGCCTCTGCTAAGGCTACTGAAGAGCTTGCGTAGTCAGCTGAGGAGCATTATTTGGCTATTGAGAAGGAAGTTGACAAGTTGCGCACTGAGTTGGAGAAGATGCGGACTAATGGTCCTTCTTCGCCTTGGTACCCTCAGGTTCTTGTTGATTGGCTAGTGAAGATGAAGTATATTAATGCTTTATTTGAAGAAATCTCCATTTACGCTCGTAACATTGGGTACGTCGAGGCTGTGGCTGAGCTGCGAAGATTGAACCCCACTTTGAAGGCCCATAATTTACCTAAATTGGCTAAGTAAAAGAAGGTGTTGGAGTAGAGGAATGTTATTCTTAACAAAGGGTTCATCCATAGTATTTCCGATGGCGGTCACCCCTATGCATTGTTATCTCACCTCGCCAGTCTGCCTTGTCCGCCTACTATGGCTAAACTGAAGTAGTGTGAGGTTATTTTTTTGAGGATCTTCCCTTCGGTTCCCAGCCTTCTAAGCCCCCTGTGACTCTGACGCCAACGCGAATGTTGAAGCCAACATGAATGCCAAAGCGAACACAAGAACTGAGGTCTCTACTCAAGATGCAAACAAGGAGTATTCTGTTGCCCTTTTCCAGACTTCACCTATTGTTCCTTCTAATTTTAGTGGATCTTAGTACTATTAATTTTTATTTGTAATTGATAAGAATATTTTGATGTGTTCTTGTACTGTTTGTATTATTATGGATTTTAACTTTGGACGGTGCTTCTAGTTATGAAAAATCTCATCGTATTTATTCATATGCAAGGCTTTGATAATTTGGTTGATCATAAATTTTTGAAACATCTCGACCATTTGAGGTCTAATGTTCATTTTTATGATCGTCCTAGGTATATGTGCTCTCCTTAATTTTTTCTACTGATCTGGGCGAAGCTAGTTAGTCCTTGTCCAAGGATTATTTTGAGCTTATTTCTGCTAATCGCCTTTTAAATCTAGAATCCATTCCACACTATGCCTTGGATGGAACCTTCCTTCTTCTTCATCCTCTCCAAACCCTTCTGCAACGTGCTCCTGTAGCAAGTTTGCACCTGAGGGATAAAATATTGAATCTTTGGACAAGGATATATTTCGTAGCTTATTTGATTTTGAATCTGTTTGGGTGTATATGCGTTTGCTTTATCTTCCTCCCCGTGTTATGAATGGCTGCATGTTTGGGTATTCGCCTGAAGTATATGTTACTTGGTATCCATGATCTTGAAGTTGGATGGACGAAGACTTTAAAGGATACTCAGGATTCTGCCTGCAAATTGAATTTGTGCTGAACATAACAACCTTATTCAGCGCCAATTGCCGAGCATGGTTAGAATGTTTCGTCAGCAGGAGGAAGCTAAGAATTTTGCTTCCAGCAAGGCTAGCAAAGCTCATCAAAAGACTCTGATCATTGATAAAAATATTCTCGTATTGAAGATCTATTAGAGCTATTGACGAAAAAGCAGAGTGAGTGTGATCATTTTGCTTCTTCTGCACTCGGGTGCCCAAGTAAATTTGATGAACAATTTTCTATAAACACTCAACTTCGCAGTAAGAATGAAGAGCTTTATCCTGAGTGTAATATTCTTGACTCATATGTGCATTAGCTTGAACAAGATTGTGTCAAATACAAGGACAAACTTCAAGCCCTTCCATTATCATCTCGTAGGTCTATTGGTTGTGGGGACCTATCAATGAGTATCGGCGGGCAGAGGATTAATTTGTCTGAAGCTGTTAGGTCTGACATTTGCCAATTGGAAGACGAAGTGAAAAATTTGATGGCTACGAATAAGGATTATCAAGATAATGTTGACGTTATGAGCTTGCATCTGGATCGTGAGGAATTTGGCCCTATAACTGATTTTAAGGTGTAATGCACAAAACATATTGATCATATGGAATGAAGGGGTTTTACTCGGCATCCCGCCTACTTATACATGGAATGGCGTTATGAAAATATGTTAGAAAATCAGCGCGAGGCTAAACGATCTCATAGCGAGGTTGAATAGTCTCATCGTGAAGCTGAGCCACCTTGTCGCCATGGTGGTTCTTCATCCTCTGGATCATCACGCGTATCTAGGTGTCGATAGTTTATTTTTTGGAATGTTTAGAGCAGAACTTTATACTTATTCATATTTTATGATTAATTTTTTTCTCTTTCTATCAACACGAAGTTTTGTGTGGTTTACATTTCCTCTTGTTCATTATTTTATGCATCCATCACTTTCGTGCTTTAATTTTTGAACTTTCTCCACAGGAAGCTGTATAGTTTTTACTGCTGATATTGCCGGCATGTTTGCCTATTTTGCAAGATCTATAGCTTGCTTAGTTGAGTTTTCAAAGTTCCAAGATCTATAGCTTGGTAACTTGGAAACTTGTACTGTGCAAACTGCAAGATCTATAGCTTGCTTGCTTCACTGCTATTGTAGGCATATCTGCCTTTGTGCAAGATCCATAGCTTGCATAAGTAAGATTGTGATATTATAAGATCTAGAGCTCGTAAAGTCAAAATTTTGTAACATATTGCTTTGCGATTGGTTAGATTTAATTGTATACGATGTGCTATAGTTAGAAACTGTAAGTAAAAGATATAAAAAATAATATTGCCTCCAAAAACGTTTTTTGATATTTATCATGTACAACTGCAATAATATCGCCTTCAAAACGAGAACACGAACATCATCCATGATAATTTCATGGATCCTATATAATCTGGATTTTTCCTATCCTCATCCTTATGTCTAGATATTGAATTTTCTTAAGTTGACCACCTGCCAAGTATTGGGGACATTGCTGCCATCCATTCTTTCTAACTCATTGATGTTCGATCGGTGCACTTTCGTTATCTTGTAATAATTTGTCCCCACAGACGATGCCAATTATGTGACAATCCAACCAAGTCGAACACTTGCTATTCACTGGCCAATATCTCCTCCTTCAAAATAGTCCCGAAAATGATTCCGGGGAAAACACTCCGACGATCAAGTCAGCCTTTTTCCTTGAGAACTGGAATTTCTCAGTTTAGTATCACCTACCTCATTCAGTGCTAATCTCCTTGTATTTATAGATGTTTGCAATCGTGGTTCTGTATTGTTAGTGTCTGAGATCATGGGTTGCATCATAGCTCCTACAATTTGGGTTCATGGTTATGCCTTCAAACGTGGTTCCGACTTTATCAGTTCGTGGCCAATTATCTAAGACAAGACTTCACCTTTCTCGGTTCGTTAGTGAGGTGTGTACCGAGCGTCATGGTCGAGTATTGGACTGGGCCTAAAGGCAATCTTCCTCCAGATTATGGGTTAGGCATACACCAGTTGTAATTGGGAATATTTTTTTCATATAATTTAATTGAGATTTCGCACACTAATAATTTTGTCATTTAAATATCTATTAGTTGTTTCAATTTTGATCCTTTCCCTTCCAAATAGTATTTTCAATTATTTTCAAAGGCAAAATTAAATTAGACTTGTGTATTATAGAGAAAGATTTCAACCATTTTCAATTACTTTTGGACCACGATTTTTCTATAAGGTTTGATTTTTGGAACCACTAACCAACACTGGCCATCCATCGCGTATGATGTCGGTAATACTGACATATGATGCGAAGTCATTCATTTCATAGCACACCATTTGCGACACCGCATTACCCTCTGGTTACATCAATTACTTCAATTTTGTAATTTTTTACTTCGGAAAAATAACAATAACTTAGGTAAAAAAATCCATATTTTACCCCCATTTTCTAAATTGAAATAAAAATATCTTTTAATTTGTTTTTAAAAAAATCAAGGTAAAGGTTATTGAAAAAAAACCGAGGTAAAAGGACCAAAGTAAAAAAGTCATTTTTCTTATAGTGATTCACAACGTACATCTACCATATCTACGAAATAAAGAAATTAAAAGTAGACAATATTTTTAGATTATGAGGACTATGACGAATCCGCTAACACTCCAATAGAGTCAAATGAGTAAGGTAAGTTCCACAAAAACACCCTAAAGCTTTTACATACATAAGAAATACTCCCTCCGTCCCACTCTAAATTTCTTATTTACTTTTTGAGAGCCAAACTTTATAAAATTTGACCCTAAATATAAATTAATATATAAATAAGAAACATATCATGTGAGATATTGTTTGATTTGTCTTAACATCTATTTTCTACATATCAATTTTTTGTGCGACATTATTATAATTAACTAGAGATATTTACAGTCAAACATGCTCATTGAAGACCGTGAAAAAGTAAATAAACAATTTAGAGTGGGATGGAAGGAGTACATAGTAAGGTTCATTTGGAACCTTTTCAAAACAATATATTACTTGTGTCAGTTAAAAATAAGAGCCGTCATTGGTTAAACATTCTATGTAATGATTACTTAGCATGCCATTAGCTTGGCGTATCAATTTCCCTCAATTTGCGGGACAGTGTATCTCGTCCCCCAATAGAGGGGGAATACTAATCAAACAAAAAAACCTCTCACCCACAAAGTTAATCATGGCTTTGTGTTAGCTTCACAATCTTCGCTCAATCTAAAAAAACACATTTTGTCACCAAAATAGACAAAACATGCATGTTTCAAATTGATTAAAGCCTACAAACACTACACCTTTCCTAACTTTGCAGCTAGGGGGATTATGGTATATACCTAGCACGCAAAATCCCAAATAAAAATACCAGCTCACTACTACGAGTTCGCTTCACACATGAAAACAAACCTATCCTAGTTCGCTTACAAGCAATTAGTCTCCGAAGATAGCGCAGAAGAGCCACCACCGAGACATGCCCAACTAAATCCATGGTTTAATGAAAGATGAGCATATACCACATGCCATGAAATAAGGATGATGATACCTATAAATAGAGATGCAGAACTCAAAACCAATGGGGTAACACTAAACACACTACATCTAATAAACATTATTTAGCCTAACTTGGACGTCAGAGCTTCTCACCGAGGAGGCCCCCAGGGATTCTTTTGTAGGCATTACAGTAAGTGGAGCATATTTGGATGCCTTCTAGGTCTATTTTCATCCTGAAGGAATCTCCCACATAAATTTGCTAATACAACGATTGAGCTGTATGACCAGGTTGCTGTAAAAAACCTACCATAGATGAGTACGCGTGCAGTTGTTGCAATGTTTATCAAGAGTAAGGCATATACCTTCCATCAATGGGTGTGGGTGTGGGTGTTGTGGAGGACCCATGGGATCTTATCCTTGGTAAAATCATCCGGAGTGCACCAACATATGTGATGATTCTTGACCGACAAAGGGTGGCATTGAGTACGTTATTCTTTTTTCATTCTAGGAATGAATATTGTGGTCAATACATTAAGGAATATGGAGGTTGCACTCCAACCCCTGGATACCCTGACGGAGATATCATCGGATAAGCTTGGGATATATGTGCCGTTTTGAGCACAAGAGGTCGCAGGACTAGGGCTTTCGTCATCGATTGACTAAGTATCAAAGGAGGAGCTAGGATTTGGTAGCCATGCCCATGAGGGTCTACATCATTCGCAAGGTTTCAGCTTGAGAATTGAGTGTAGGTTCGTCCAGAATACGATTTTGCTGAATTGCCCATTTGTATGCTTCTATTTGGAAACTAACCAAATCCTCATTAAACTCTCCTTCAACCTCTTCCTGTAGAATTTAAGTTAGGTACAACCCTCTAGTGGCCATTACCATAGGTCTAGAGCTGGTTTTTAGTTACCGCGATAATTTATCTACACCTTGGTTAGGGCCTCCAATGGCACTCGTGGCTAAACCTCGATAAAATTTAGTTGGTATCGTTCTTGTAAGTTGAGATCTAGAGTTGGTTATTGTTTTTTTATGGGCTTGTCACATTATTGATAAGTCTTCTACATAATGACTAAACTTCTCCACCAACGCTTGCTGTCCGATTCTTCAAACGTTTACTTGTGTTGTTTGTAGGTTCGAACATAAGCCGATGATTCAACTACTTGAATTCAAATGTCCCACTGGGTGTGTCAATTAATGCGCCTGAGACACCATAGATATACGTCATTGATCCTTAAATGTTGATTAGCAAGGAAAAATGCAAGGGAGTTCCCGAGGGGAAAACTCTCTGGTCCTTAAATTAGAAAACGTGTATGAGAATGAGAAAACTCTCTGGTCTTGAATATTCTCTCAGCGTTGATATCACTGGCCCATTGATGAACAAGATTAATGATTGACTAGGCCTTGGACTCGGGTATCATCATTTATAACCAAAGTGTTTAATCCTATGTTGGGGAATTGAGGCTCTGTTTGGCAGGGCTTTTTAGCTGCTGTGCTTATAAGCAAAGCACTTTTTGGTGTTTGGTAAACTGCTAAAA
>JAULKM010108662.1:0-23568 GCA_032355605.1 Rubia tinctorum
AGTTACTCACTTGTATGGCTTGCCTTGATCCAAGAGATTCATTTTCTAAGTTCGATATTGGTAAGTTAGTTCGTCTTACTGAACTATATCCAAGTGACTTTTCTGTAGAAGATCGTTCCCGGCTTCATCAATAGCTTAGTACTTTCATTAACAATGTACAATTTGATTATGAGTTTTTGGCTATTGAGGACTTTGGAAGTCTTGCTCAAAAGATGGTTCAAACAACCAGGCATACAACTTTTCCACTGGTATATCGTCTTATTGAGTTAGCCTTAGTTCTACCAGTTGAAACTGCTTCCGTTGAACGCATTTTTCAGCCATAAAGAGAATCAAGACAGATTTACGCAACAGAATGAGAGATGAATGGATGAATGATGTTATGACAGTGCATATTGAGAAAGCAATTTTTTTGGGCTCGATAATGAACCAATTTTGCAACGTTATCAGTGTATGCAACATCGTAGGATACAATTGTCTCTAGTTTTTAGTGGTTCTACTTTCAGCAACGCAAGTATTAGAAAGTAATTTCTAAGCGGTGATTTGTCGTACTTGTAAAAATCTTATTATTATGTATTCATCTTATTATGTAAGCATTGTTCATTAAAATATTGTTGTATTAAGCGTTCAAAAAAAATTACTCTCCTTTTCAGCCTCCCCTTACATAAGATCCTGCATCCGCCACTGTGTGTAACATAAACAAAATCATCGTTTTCTTTCTCGCTGTGATTTATTTTTCTTCTTTTTCTTGAAATTGATTTCTTTAACTACTTCGTTTGAATACTTCTAGCACCAAATGGTTTTACTTGACACTTTTGGGTTTACTTGTTTCACCTACACTTATAATAGAGAATACTTTGAGTAAACAACATTTTCGCAGTTTATGTATATATTTCCTACAGAAAGGATTTTGTGGAGAGTAGAGGGGGAATGACATTAACTAGTTTTGGACCAAGTTCTTATTTAGGAATCTGATTTATAATAAACTAAACAATAGTTAACAATGTAAAGAGCAAAACTAAGTAAGTAGAAAATGAATTGAAATGGTATACCGAATAATTAAAGTAGATGTGAGATGTAGATCTCTATCCTTAATTATGAAAATCCCCAGTGATGGCATTTCGAATCGCAGGATACAAAGGCTAAATAATTTTACCCTGCACAATCCAAAAGCAACAACGAACCAAAACTTTTGTGCCTTAGTCTCAGGCTCGATGAAGAACAAGGAGGAAAGCTATGAAACTCTGGAAGAACAGAGAAGGACTAAGAAGAGGAGGATGTCTTTTCTATTTTAGAATTATAGGAACATAATTCCCAATACACTAAACAATCATTATAAATGAAATTCGGTTCCAACAAGAATGAGGGTAGAGCCAACCTTTTATAGGCCGAACCCACTAACAGAAGGGAGAAAATGGTGGAGTAGTCCGCGCCTCTTCAATTCAAAAGGAAGGAAGACCAGGATCCATCCACATCCCTCTAATCAGAAGGGAGAAAGACCTAGAACCTTTCACGCCCTTGCAATGAAAAAAGCTGATCCGTTGGGAGGTTCAATTCGAAGTTGGGCCATGGTTCAAAGGATAATGAACCTTTTCTGAATCGAACATTCCCGGAAACCCAAGACCAATCAAAACCGAACTAAAATGCTTGCGTGTGAGCTTGAGAAGGTCTCCCACAAGCTAGTTGATCTTCTCACAGAACTTGGTTCTTTGATTATGTTCATTTTGGCCTTCAGTATCCTTGTTATTCATGAGCAAACTTGGATAATTCAACCTCTCTTTGTTCTCCTAGAAATGACCCCATTTCACACTCATAAGGCGATTGACCATAAAAGGTATCCTATCATACCCCACTTTTATTTCAAATCTTTGGAAAAGCTAAGCTTAACCTTTACTGGAACAAGAAACATTTTTTTGTCATCGTAGGAATTGAGAAGAGATTGAAATCTCAAAGTGCTTCATTGATTCAACTTGATTTTGTTTGCCCCTTGAACCTATTTCTTGGGATTTTCAATCTGTTAAGTAGGGTCACCATTAAGAATCCTCTGTAGTCATAAGCTTTAAATTCATTCCTCTAGATGACTTAACACTTGGTCTTGTGACAAACCTTTAGTAAATGGATCCACTAGGTTGTCAATGGATTTGATATAATCTAGCAAGATTACACCTGTTGAGAGCAATGGTCTTGTGGTTTTGTGTCCTCTTCTTATGTGACTATCGAGATTTACCATTGTATATGAAACTAAGTGCCCGAAATATAACCGATTGATTATCACATTGTACACCTAATACTGACACTGGTTTTTCCCATAGTGGAATATCCTCCATAAAGTTCTGAAGCCATTCTGCTTCTCCACCCGCTTTATCTAAAGTAATGAACTAATATTCCATTGTGGATCTGGCTAGCAACAATTTTCTCAAGGATTTCCATGACACAACTGCACCAAGTGTAAATATATACCCGTTGGTGGGTTTTTGAATTTTTTAATCTAATATTCAAGTAGCATCACTATAACCTTCCAGAATGGGTGGATATCTTCCATAGTGCAGTCAATAACTTTGAGCATGTCTCAAATAGCTCAAAACTCTAGTTATCCCTTTCCAGTGACATTAACACCATGTGCTGAATCGGGTCTTTTAGAATTTATCGAATACATAAGACTCCTGATCTTCGTGTATATTCCAATTATAATATCCCATTACCCAAGTTTTTCTTCATCTTGAGAAGCTGCTGAGGGTGTTTGTGGAAAAGATAAGGTTTCATCAAAATGAATTAGGTTGTTTTTTGTGTTTATTTATTTAGTTTTTATAATTTTACCTTTTACTATTTTATGATACTTGGTTATGTAATATGATTTTATGTATTATGTTTTATAGGTGATGATGGAAGAAAGAGAATTTTGATGAGAAGAATGTTGCTGCGAAGAATACACGATAAAAAAGACCGCGAAGAAAAGTTTAGGTGTTGTTGCTTAGGAGGATGATGCTGCCAGTCCAGTAATGGTAATGAGGCTACCATATAATGGTGATAAGGCTGATGTGGATGATATCAATCATTGTTATTTTTTCTTATTTGTTAATATTTGGTTTTTAGTTATATATTATACGTAATATTTTAACAATTTGTTTTGATGTTTTAATCTTTGTATATGAGGAGTTGTTTAGTATTGTACCAAAGACTTAAAATTTTCAAAAAAAAAAGGCATCGTGGAAGATCAGACTGTTGGTGATTTCGATAGCGGTTCACAAGGCAATGATGTAAGTGACAATGATAGCGATTTTGGTTATGAGGACGAAAAAGATGATGAGGGTGATTTAGAGGCTGCCAAAATTGATGAAGTTGAATTTGCCTCAGAAAATTCTGACAGTGGTGAAGATGTTGAGAGAGCTTCCGATGAATATGATGAAAGCAACAGTTTTGATGACGATGAAGAACATGTTACCGAGAAGCAGGTGGACTTTGCTAAAAAGAAGAATGTTAAGAGGAATGCTAAAGGTAAAGAAGTTGTGGTTGTTGATAATGACAAAGATGAGATAAGGTGTGTTGATTTTTTATAAGGTTATAGTTAGTTTCATTAGTTATTGTTCATTTGATATTTTATGACTTTTACTTATTTTTTCATGTCTGGGGAAGGGCTATAGTACTAAGTGTAGCCCTGGGAAAATTGAGAAGCCGTCTTGCATGTTGACCGCATCAGAGATGAAATATGTGCATTAGTTTAGTTTTGGTGGTCTGTTGAAAGTTAATTTTACCTCTCTTCCAAAATATATTATTCCTTTACTTTTTTCTAACTTCAATCCTATTAGCCACATGCAAACTATTGGATCCGATAGGTATTACATCAGTTGTGATGATGTATATGATGTTTTAGGTTTACATGTTATTGATAAAGAGGTTAGTAATGTTAGTAATTCTGGGAAGGGGGAAAATAAGGATTTGGAGTTGAAGGATGAATGGAAGCTTGAGTTTAGTGTGGAGGATCTAGGTAACATTCAACGTGATAGGATATTGATTAAGATTGCTACTTTAGTAGCTAGAAAGGGGTGAAGAGTTTGATAAATTGTTTGTGATGTATGTTGTGTGCAATTTTTTGAGTCATGTGGCTAGGTTGTTTGTGGACTACAAATTGGCTGAGGATTTGGAAGAAGTTAAGCACATTAAGGAGTTATATTGGTGTGGATATGTGTTGGAAAAAATTGGTTGAGGTTGTGGGTAGGTACAAGTCGAGTTCTAACACAATTGTGAATGCTTGTGTTATTGTGCTCTTGATGTGTTTCCAGTACAAGCTTTCTGTACAAGGAAAACCATACCCTATTTTGGTACCATTGATTTAGTATAGGGATATGAAAGAATTAATTACCAAGTGTAGTAAGATTAGTACATCTGGTTATGATTGTGGGCTATGACTAGAAATATTTTTCCATTTGACTTAAACGAACAAGCTTATGAGCTCAGATGTTGGTGCATTGTCGAGAAAGGCACATGTGTTAATGATGATAAAGCCGGTGCAATTTCTCAATTTGTCACTTTCAGATTCCTGCCATGTGATGAAGACCTTAAAAAATTAGGAGCTATGGTAAGTAATTTTTTTTGATTGTGCTGTTTTAATTTTAGAGGATGATGTTTATCATATTGTTGTTGATGTTTTATATTTAACTTATCAGTGATGTTACTTGTGTTTCGGTATTGTTTTAATTTCAAAGGCAATGTTTATAATACTATTCGTACAACTTTTATGTTTAATTTTTAGTGATTTTTTTGTGTTCATGTGATGTTTGTAATACTGTTTGTGATATTTTCATGTTTAAGTTACCAGTGATGTTATTTGTATTGGTGTGACATTTTAAGTTCAGAGATTTATTTTTATAATAATGTTTGTGATGTTTTTATGTTTAAGTTATCAATGATGTTATCTGTGTTGGTGTGCTATTTTAATTCTGGAGATTGATGTTTATAATATTGTTTGTGATGTTTTTTATGTTTAAGTTAAAAGTGATTTTATTTGTGTCGGTGTGATATTTTAATTTCAGAGGTTGATTATTGTAATCTGTTTGTGATGTTTTTATATTTAACTTATCAGTGATGTTATTTGTGTTGGTTTTATTTTTAATTATGATTATGTTGTTTGTATGTAGTCAAATTGTTGATAGGTTTAGGAGAAACTTGAGATCGTGACCATAACTTTCGTCACTTATTTGGACAAAGTTGTTCTGAAAGATTTTTCTTTTGAAGCTGGCGACACTCAATCAGCTCCTATTAGTTCATAAGATTTCTTTTAGGATCCAGAGTTTCTTAAAGGAGTTGATGATATAATTAAGAACACTTTGAAAATCCGTACCCCTGCTGCCTGTTCTTTAAAGAAAGGACCAGATCAAATGTTGGATCTTAGTGTAAGTGGATTAAACAAGACATCATCTTCAATAGAAAAAGGGTATAGTCGAAAGTTCACGTAGCACACAACACACACAAACATCACTAAGTGTCGGAACATATAATGAGGAGTTTATTTGAGAACAAAGCTACTAATTAAAAGTATAGAATGAGATAAAACTACCTAACATGCAAGATTACTAAAAGAGAGTAAACAGAATAATAAGGAGACTTGAGGAGACTTGAGGGTCATTTGCTTCACATGTTTAGCTATTAAATTTGATCCTGGATTTATATTCAAATCTTGGAAATATGTCATGTCGTAATTTGTTGATCTCACTGTGTGGAAAACTTGAAATCATCGGAGATTATCTCCTCTCTCACCGAAGGGGCCACACCTCCCATTCATCTCTCACCATTCCCCGGTTTAGCTAGGTGTGTGAAACCAAGACCTCTTTCTAGCCCTCACTCTCGAAGTTAATCCACCCATGTCCATAGAAAAATAGAATAATTTTGGAAGTAGCATTACACTCTGAGACCCAATGTGACCACTCATTCTAGACGGAGACCATTGTCATATCTAGAAAATTAGTATGTCACTATCCTATCTAAGATTTTAGCCTTATCTTAGTAATTCATCTCTCACCTCCCTCTGGTTTAGCTATGGGTAAGCAACCGTGACCACCTTCTAGTCCTTACTCTTGAAGTTAATCTACCTAAATCTGCTGTAAAATAGATTAACTCCGAAAGTAGCATTACACTCAAGGACCCAACATGACCACCTATTGTAGACGGAGACCACTGCCATCTAGAACATTAGTATCTCACTATGCTCTCTAAGATTTTAGCCTTGTCTTGGTGGCTACAAACTCAAGAGATCACTTTCAGGATTATCCTATAACCTCAATCTAATTCAGTAAAAAGATAATTGCCGACCTAATCATCCGAAACTAACACCAATAAACATTGGTTAGTCCAATTCCGTAATAAAGCCTAATTCACCCCACTAATCAACAATCATGGTTGTCACACCTAATAAATCTTCACACTGACCAATGATCAGACCGAAAAAAAGATAAAATCTACCTGGGTTTATTCTCGAGCCTGGCGCTAAATCAAGGCTAATAACTATTAGTTGTACATCCTAAAATTGATCATGTAATTAGCATAAACAATAAGCCCAAGCAATCATGATAATCAAGTAATTAGATAGGAGGAATATCTCAAAAATTATAAGCTAAATATGCTCATCAAATATTCTGAAGCATAGTTTAATATACTAAAACTCAAAACAAAACATGGATCAAACATGATAAAAGAAGAGAAATAAATGAACAATAAATGTGCAAACTAGGGTTTTTACCCAGAAGTTTGACTCCTTGTCTAATGGACAGAATGTGGTTTTTGTAGGTGGAAAGAGAGAGAGAGAGAGAGAGAGAGAGAGAGAGAGAGAGTGAAGACTAGTTAAACCCTAGTCACGGGTCTCTCACATACCGTGTAATCTTGCATGGTCAGCGACGAAGAATTTTCCTTGTCTACGAACACGCGTTGCAGATCATGCATTTTTGCATGCTCCGCGAGTCAAATGTTGGTTTGGTTCTCCTAGAAACTTTTGAGCGTCACGAACTGTGCATATTTGCACGGTCTGCGAGTCAAACTTCATTCTTCAGATCTTGGGTGCTTCTGAGTGTCACAGTCCGTGCATAATTGCATGGTCCGTGATTCGGACTCGTATTTCAAATCTAACCATCTTTCTTCAATTCACATCTTCTTCATTCCTACTTCAAGTAATCTTCTACCACTTAACTAGTGGCCTACATTCTTCTACCATTTTCGTGAATGACCTTCTCTTCAATCTCTTCTAAGCAGCCAAATCTTCCATTCTTGATCCGATTATAGAAGGAACTAAATTTAAAAAATTAAATGCTTAACAAAATAGGAGAGTTAAGTGTGATTAACCACACAAGGTGATTCTAATCCCCCCACTTGGTAAAACATCCAATTTACTAACTAACAAGCCACAAAACATAAAGAAAGTGAGTGTCATTTGTGTTTTAAAAAAACATAAATGTGTATCATCATGGAGATATCTTATATCTTTGCTCCTCTTATTGTTGAATTCTTACGTATGATGCATATGGTGGGCCGTAACCCTTTATAGATTAGTGGTGTGTTTGTTTCCCTCTTTTTATCATCATAAACAGGAATAAGGTTGACTCATACTAGTCTCGTGGTTTTACTCTTCACACCAAAGAGGTTTTCCACGTAAAAATCATCGTGTGTTGATATTCCTCTTTACTTTCGTTTTGGCTGGTTTTAAACTCCATCATTGGTTTGATTTGCGATTATGTTTGAATATTTGGTTGGTTATTTTCCGTGGTATGGTGTGGGCATTTGAGATTCAACCCCCTTAGGTTCCCAACATCATAAACATATTTGTTTATAAGCGAAGCAAATATATCATTTCACTAAGTTTTTTAAACTCTCCAACTCTAGCCATTTTTATAGTGCCCACCTTTCTTTTTTTAAAATATACAAACAATTTTAGAACATTAGAAAAATGCTCTTGCCCCTAAAATTCCAAAGGGTTTGGTGAAAGAGGAAGAAGAAATATGAAATGAGATTGGTTTATCTAACACATTTTAACCTTATACCTAAATTTCACCTAAAACATGCGACTTTATTGATTGTTAAATTTTACAAAGAATCTCCATCTCTAAAATATCCCTCGAGACTATCCAAAACCTAAACAATCCAATCATTAAGAAATAAGATTAATTTTTATCGATCCAAGACCAAATCAGCTAGGTCTAAACCGAAATCATTAAAATTGATGGATCAAAGACGAGATTGAAATTTAAATTTTAAATTAGGATCGGTAATGAATATTTTTTTTCGGTCAATTGTATGTGAAATATGAGCAAAATTTTATTCATAAGATGAGTATTGCCAAACATTTAATACCCTTGAAAGAATTTTTGTAAAAAATTAAAATAATACAAGATGAATTGATTCAAAATTCAACCTTAAATAACTGACAAAAAATTGTTTAGGGTTAGTCTTTCCAGTCTAGACCTCTCGATTGAAAATGCAATTTTAAAGCAATATTAAACTCTGAATAAAAAAAATATTTGAATTGTACAAATAATAAAATTAATTTGGAGAAAGTCTCCTTTTATACCAACTAGCAGTTAGTTCATGGATTAACATAAATAACATAATATATATAAATATCAACTCGAAACACATAAAACATCATTTAGAAAAATAGATGCCTGCATAAATTTAATTTTGAAAATGAAAAAAATTCAACTCTGTTTCTTTTACAAATGGAAAGGACATATAATATTAAAATTTATCAGAATACATGTAATTATCAATTCAAAAAAATAAAAATAAAATAACATCAACATAGTATCATTCAATACAAAACTATAATGGTCAAAACAATCAATCCACTGAAACCATAACAAACACACTACTTTTTTTTACAATCACTAACGAAAAATAACCCAATCTTTCTACGCTTGGCCTTTCCCATCGCTTGAAGTTCATCCAATATACATCGCCCGCCCAACAATATCAGTTTGACTCATCCTTAGAAGTTTAAATTAATGATGAAAATATGAAACCTCGTCATTAGCAGTTGATTGTTACTGGAACTTAAACATCAACACAATAAATCTCAATAAAATACATGTAAAAATCACCCGAAATTGCATAAATATCAACAAAATTTATAAATACATATAAAATGTATCAACTAAAATTGTAATAAATCATCAATGTGATAAGATGTCATACACTGAAATTAAAACTGCAGAAAAAGTGAAAAGAATATTTGTTTCACCTTCAACAACAAAAACACTCCATACATCCATAATTCTAATCAAACACAACCAAAAACCTGACCAAATCACCATAATAAAATTCAAATCCAAAAAACAACGTAATCTCCTTTGAAATCGGTTGATTTCATATCTATAGAAGATTAAAAAAAACTAGGGTTACAAAACCAGAAAAAATATAAGTAAACAAACTTGGAGGATAAGTCATGTGACTGAATAACATGAAATAAAGCGAATCATACGGTTAGGGGTAAAGAAATCGAAGAAAAAGTGGAGAATGAATTGACTATAACTCGAAGAAAAAGGAGAAGGAGGAGGAGGGGGGAGGGGCGAGAAAAAATAGAGAAAAGAAAAGAGAGGAAATAGGGTTAGGATCAATCACCTTTTGATTTTTTTTAATATTGTTTGTTATGGATAAATTGTCATTAGGACGTGGGTTTATAGGGTTCCCACCCCTTTGCTTTTAAGCTTCATTTTTAACAATATGCGATTGCAATGTATGATATGTGTTAGTGTCTCACATCGGTGGTTGACAGAGTTACGACTTAGTATATAAGATCATGGATCAACCCTACATAGTACCAAGGTTGGCCTAATTGACCCAGTGGACGAATATTCCTACTGATAGGCTCATGACCCCTTTTATGTCCATGCTTGCGTAATGAATAACACTGTTGCATGTGAGGGGCATGTTTGAGAGTCCCGTGTTTGAGAGGCCCACATTGGTGGTTGAAAAAGTATTTGTTTAGTTTATAAGATCATTGGTCAACTCTACATATTACCAATTGGTTTTAAGATAGAAGCCCATGAATCTTACATGGTATCAGAGCCCACGGGCCTGTGATATCCACGTTTGCGTTATGATTAATACTGCTGTATGTGAGGGGGTGTGTTAGTGTCCCACATCGGTGGTTGATAGAGTTACGACTCAGTTTATAAGATCACGGTCACCCCTACATAGTACAATTAGTTTTATAATAAGAGCTCATTATTATAATAATATGAAATAAACTCATTTACATTGAGATGTTAGCTAAATATTACAACTCTAATCAAATGTCTCAATGACTAAAAGAGAGAGGTACACAAAGGCATTAATCAATATTACACTAAGCAAAGGGCTATATGGCAACGAGAAGGGTACATCAAGAATAAGTGGTTGTCACTGTGTAGCCATATTGTAGCCACAATAGTATCGACCCGAAACTACATTCAGAACCAAACACAGTGAGATATAAAATGAAACGCGTGAACGCAAAATGATTCATCTACTCCTCTGATCAAACATATAAGACAATGAAAACAAAATTAAATGAAGCTCCCCTACTAAAGATCTTATCTTTCTCCATTTAACCCGTTTAGACCATTTTCCTAAACTAGGAAATTAAAATAAGTCATTCTAATTGCTAAAAATATTTTATGTCGCTGTATAGTAATCACTTATAATGCGTAGAATTATCTCCAATTTGACCCTAAAAAACAACTTTGACTGCGATTTCTCCTTATCGTCTCTTTGAATATCAAATCTGAAATCAATATGAAGTTAGTCCAACATCTTTTGATTATTGCTTTTTGAAATTATTTTTATCTTTTAAAAGAAATCCATCCCTATTATAAATTCTATTAATTAGATAATGTCGCCGTATAACTGTTAATCGATTTAAAACAAAACTTGGTAGTATAAATTTGATTTAGATTTTACTCGATCCATTTCATTTTATCAATCTCAACCAACTTATAACCATCCTTATTTAATTAAAAAGAAAGTTAATGTACCATAACGTAATAATGTAATAATGTAGGCCACAATAACTCCAGAGTGGGTTGTATAGTTAATTAGCATTGTTGCTGTCGACCTGTGATTCATCACAAAACACTAATATAAAATATAATACTCCCTCTGTCCCTACTTATTTATGGCACTGTTCTGCATCAAAGTTTGACCACATATTTGAATAGATAGATAAGAAATAATATTATCGTATGTGATATTGTTAAATTCGTCGCAACAAGTAGTTTCTAAAAAGTAATTTTTATTTGTCATTATTATACGTAGTTAAACATATTAAGGGTCAAACATGTGTCTTGAACGGTGTGCAATGATTGAGGGATAATTTAAGATGGGACGGAGGGAGTAAAATATAGTACTCCCTCTGTCCCAGACTAAGATGCACTTTTACTATTTGACAAGTCAACTCTGTCAAAATTTGACAACGTATTTGAATAAATATATATAAATAATAATATTATCATATGTGATATTGTTGGATTCGCCATAAGTAGTTTCTAAATAATAAATTTTTATTTGTTGTTATTATACGTATTTAAACATATTAACGGTCAAACATGTTTTTTGAAAATTGTGAAAAAAGATTCTATGCATCTTGATCCGGGACGGGGGGAGTACATATATCCAACCCCAACCAAACTCTCATCGACACCATTTTTCTCATCTCTCAGTTTCTCTCTGATTCGTAGAAGATCGAGCAATCACTGCATTGGTTGATCATGCACCCAATAACGGAAAAACACGACGGATTGTTGGTCGAAGAAGACGAATCGCGTCCTCTTCAAAATCCTATGGAGCCACCGACAGGATAAACCGGATGAGTTCTATGCTATGGGCAAGTCTGATGCTTGGCTTTTTACTGTCTCTCAATTTTCTCTGCGTGCTTCTTTCATCATCACCAACATCAACATCTCTGGAATAATAGTACATGATGGGTTTTCTCTCCGATCACTGAATCCGGCCGGCCGGCCGGCGCCGCGAATCGATCCATTTGTTCATCGTTTGTAGTCTAGCTTATTTCTTGATTCTGTTAGCTGAGCCTGAGAGCCTGCGAGTTGTACTGTTCTTAATATTTTTTCTAATGAAATTTTCTTTTCTTTATTTCTCACAAGTTTGCGGTTTCTAAAAGAATAATTTCCCGTAATGAATTATGTATTACTGATCAGAATAAATAAAATACAATAAGAAGGCTAATACTAGTATGACTATAGTCTAGTCAACAATTCTATTCATAACAAATCAAATCTAATCAGATGTTTGACTTATTCTAACACCCCTCTCAAGCGAAGTATCGTATGCTCAGCGACGCAAAACTTGGATCGGAAAAACTCGAACGGCGGACAAGAGAGCCCTTTAATGAAGATGTCCGCAATTTGAAGAGCAATAGAAACATGAGCAACACACGGCTTGCCAGAAGCAACCAACTCTCGAACAAAGTGATAGTCGATGTCGATGTACTTCACCCGCTTGTGAGCAACTGGATTCTGAGTCAAGAAGATGGTGCTACTGTTATCACATAACAGCAGCGAAGAACCGGAAAGGGAACTTGAAGAGCTCGAAGTAGGCGAGCCAGCCAAACTACCTCAGAAGCTGTGTTAGTTAGAGCCCGACACTCAAAATCTGTGCTGGGACGAGAAACATTGGGTTGTTTCTTGGCACTCCAGGTAACAAGGTTTCCACCAAGAAAAACAACATTTCCATAAGTGGATCGACGAGTCTCCAGACAACAATCCCAATAACCATCAGAATAACTCAACACCTCGGGAGAAATGACAGATCAAAAAGTAAGACCAAAATGCAGTGTTCCTCGAACATATCGGAGAATCCAAGTAACTGCAGTAAAATTATCCTCATAAGGATCTTGAAGATACTGACTTACAGTATTGACTGAAAAGGCCAATTCAGGATGGTAATGGTCAGGTACTGGAGGGCCCCAACTAGAGAACGATACAACATCGGATTCCAAAATGAAATACTAGCGGAGCTATGCAACTGCGAGCCCGACATAAGGGGGTAGAGACTAGAGCAGCATCAGATATCCCAGCACGAGTAAGAATGTCACAGGCATACTTAGCTTGACCAAGAAGTAAACCCGTGAAGTAAGTGATACTTCTAAGCCAAGAAAATAATGAAGGGTGCCTAAGTCCTTGATGGCAAACTCTCTATATGTCTGATCAATAAATTACCGCAGAAGAGTCGAATCGTTACCTGTAAGAATAATATCGTCAACATAAACTAGAAGATACAGGAAGGATCATTCCCGAGAAAGAACAAACAAAGAAGTGTCGGCGGAGCTGCACTGAAAACTGAGCTAAGTCAAATAAGTGCTGAATCGCTGAAATCATTCTTGAGGTGCTTGCTTAAGACCATAAATGGCCTTCCGCAGCGACAAACATAATCTGGATGGAGCGGATGCCAACGGGTTGCGCCATATATACTGAAGCATTGGGAACGCCGTTGAGGAAGGCGTACTTGACATCCAACTGATGAAGCAGCCAAAACCGTATTGTGGCAATGGCGAGAATTGTCCGAACGGTGGAACATTTGACCAAAGGACTTAAAGTGTGATCAAAGTCAAACCCCGGAATCTGAGAAAAAAATCTGCGCTACAAGTCAAGCCTTATAACAATCAACCATGCCATCATGATGGTAATTCAGTCGATAGACCTATTTAGAGCCAACAATGTTGATATCCGATGGGCGGGGAACCAAATTCCAAGTACGCTGTCCAGGAGTAGATATTATCTCCTCATCCATAGCAGAAACCCAAGAATGATCCTGAAGAGCTGATCGATAATTTGTGGGTTCCGACTGAGCAAGTAAAGCATCAAGAAGACAGTGAGCGACAATGTCCGAGTAATCTCTGCGCTGCATAGCCCCAGTTGCAGATCGAGTTGCCATTCGATGAGTGCGAGTTCGAGGAGGAGAAGCCGAGGGAGTGGAGTCTGCTGAGGCAACTGGGGATGGGCGACCAAACTGGGCAAAGACTGGGTGGTCGGAGTGGCTGGCGGAGATGGAGCCGGTGTTGGCTGATAAATTGGAGCCGGATCTATGGAACAAATGGAGCAAATGGCCGAAGGATATTTAGTCTACACAGGAGAAACTGTAGGCAAGGGAGGTGCCGAATCAGAACTAAGATCAAGAAAGGCAAAAACATCTAACATTGAAGGTGGAGAATCGATCGCCAAAGGAATGGATGGGGAAAATGGAAAGCACGTTTCATCAAAATGAGCATATTGAGTGACATAGATTCTGTCGGTAATACGATCAAGGCATCAAAAATCTATATACTACGAACTGTAGCCAATAAAAACACACATAATACTGTGAGGAGAAAGCTTGTGGTCTACAAAGGGACGAACCAAGGGGAAGACCCGACAACCAAAAGCATGAAAATTGTTGTATATGGGAACCCAACCATTAATAACTTCATATGATGATCGACCGCCAAGAAAGGGAGTTGATAACTGATTTATGGTATAAGTGGCTGCAGTAAAAGCATCAGACCAGTTGGAGAGAGGGACATGAGAGTGGTATAACATGGAGAAGCCCATCTCACCAATGTTGCGGTGCTTCCGCTCAGCCAATCCATTTTGCCCAGGAGTATATGGGTAAGAAATCTGATGATGTATGCCTTTTGTTTGAAAATTGGAGCGTAAGAAACCATTTACGAACTTAGTCCCCCCATCACTCTGAAACACCTTAATGGTGGAAGAGAACTGGTTCTCCACAAAAGCCTCAAAATGGCGATAAACATCCCAAAATTCAGATTTGTGGCGCAGTGGGTAAAACCACGAGAGTCGGGAATGATCATCGAGGAAAATAGCATAGTAGGAGAAACCATCAACAGATAAAATAGGAGAGGGCCCCCATAAGTCACAGTGAACTAGATCAAGTATCCTAACAACACGCTTATCATCTGTATGAAAAGATAAACGCTTCTCTTTAGCCTTTTCACATGCATCACAAAGGGTAAATTTCGACAAAATCAATGAGACAGATAAAGATCCAGAAGCTAGCAAACCAAAAATAACAGAATGCGGTACATGACCAAGTATAGCATGCTAGATTTTAAAAGACACACACGACTTATTTGATTCCACAGTAGACAGTAAAGCAGACGCACCATAGTCTAAGACATAAAGCCCATTTTCACTATGACCGTGATCCAAGTTTTACTAGTAATTTTATACCGAATAATAAATGAACGATCATCAAAGCAGACAACAACATTTAAATCCCGAGTTAATTTTCTAATCAAAAGCAATTTTTTAGTGATATCAGGCACAATAACCACATCATAAAGAGACAAGGATTTAGAAATCCGGGAATCACCAACACGAGTAATAGGGAATTGAGAACCATTACCAACATATACGCTGGAAAAACCATGATAAGGTGTGACATGATCAACAGCAGCAGAGGACGATGCCATGTGTTTTGTGGCACCAAAGTCTACAATCCACTTGGAGTGATCGTATCGTCGATGATGAGAAAGTCCTGTAGGTCTCGAAATATCACGCCGTCAAGAACCATAATGGGCCATATCACAGGAAAATAAGAAATTAGCAAAAAAATAAAATATTTCCCCAAAACAACTAGGCGCGTGTAACAAACCCGCCGAGAGAGCTGCTGGCGCGTGTTATTCACACGCAGAGAGAGTGATGTTGGCAGATGGTCACGCGCGCCTGTGGGAACGCATGATGAAGACCTGTAGACGCGTGGATCTCACTTGACGTGTGCAACTATTGTAGGCCTGAACTCGCCATGGCGCGATGAAGACCTGAACGTTTCTTGCTAAACGAAGACGAAGAATGCTCGGGGTCCTGGTTGGCCGGGGCGGCAGTGTCAATGATCTCACGGTCGGCTTTTTTGGAGGGGACCGTGTTGAAGAACTTGCTCTCCCAGGCGGCAATTTGGGCAGAGAAGAGGGCGGATCAACATAGACGAGTCCGATGAAGCACTGGAGAGGTGCCAGAGAGGAAACAAACGCCGGAGAGGACTGCTGTAACCGGGCGCGAAACGAACGCTGGGAGGGGATGCCAAAGAGAGCACCTTATAAAGCTTTCGGAGACTAGAGAAACACGTCGGAATTTGACCGGAACTTGGCCGGAAAAGGAGAGAGGGTGGCAACCGGAAAAGTATTTTTTTAGGGTTTTTGGCTTTAGGATCAAAACTCTGCTATGATACCATGAAATAGTAAATTTCTGGAAATGATTATTATTGATCATGAAAAGAATAAATAAAGAGTACAAAACATAAAGGTAACTTGTTCTAATATAACTCTAAACTAGTCAACAAGATAAATTCAAATATAATCATCTAACTGATTTATTCTGACATTGGAGGAGTGATCCCATTTCGGTTAGGTTTCTGACGATCACCCATGGTTTCAGGCCTGGAGGGGGGTTAATGGTTTTGCTCCGGTGGCGGCGGAGTGGTTAAAGAGGAGGATCATCAGTAGAGTTGCCAGACACACGGCAGCAGTGGCGGCGGAGGAGATGGCGATGGTCTCCACGTTTTGAACTTTTGTAGATGGTGAATGATTGAATGGTGAATATGCACGCAAATGGGATTTATTTATGGAGAATTCCTTTGAAAAATCAAAACGGCACAATATTTGAAAATCAAAGAAGTATTTAAAAATATTTGTAAATTAGCAAATTTTATCAAAAAAGTGTGGTTTTAGATCGACTAATTGTTAGACGGGTCATTTTATAATTAATATAACTGATGAGGTGATTTGATGTTCGTTTTATTTATTGCAACATAATTCTTATAAGACAAATTAAAAAATGTACTGCAATACATAAATAATTATAATATGATCCCAAGAGTTATTGAAATAGACATTTTTATGATTGATATAACCGTTAGTCGGTCTAACGGGAGAGTTTCCGTAGTTTGTTTATATTGGAGTATTTGTTTATAAAATTCAAACATAAAACTTGATCCATCCAATATGGAATAGATCCGATCTTTCTGCTTGGTTCAAGTCGAGCTTGAATTCTATACTGTCGTTCGGATCAAGTTCTATTTTATAATATAAAAATAATCGAAAAATAAATTACTCATACAATTATTTGAAAAAACTTGAAGGAGTTGTTTGGTATGCAGTAAGATGTGTGGTAATTACAAAATCTCAAGATTTTAGAATAGGTGTAGTTGTTTGGTTGACGTAAAATATTAAAAATGTGGGAATTTGTAATTCATAGGAATTAAACTTCCCACATAACATGAGAAATATCTTACCGAGGACCTCCTCGGTAGAACGAAATTCGTTCATGGTTTTAACATGTAATTTCCTTTTCATCCAAAAAACGCACGCAAATTTTTTCATTTCCCTCCATTACGCTTAACTTTTTCCACTTCTCTCGGTTACCAAACAAGATGCAGGTAAATAAATCTCAGGAAATATAAATTCCTTCATGTGCAACCAAACACATTTTATGTATATCTTAGGAATTTAATCACGAAAATAACTTCCCATGAAATAGAAATTACTGCATGAATTAAATTCCCACATAAACCAAACGACTCCAAAATATTCAACAGTCATAAAATAATTTTAATACGGAAGAGGGAGTAGATCAACTATATTATAAAAGCGAGAATGTGAGTTCTACAGTAGAATTTTCGCTTGCAAAAACCTTCGCTAAAAACGCTGCGTTTTGGCTTCCTCTTCTTTACCGCATTTTAACTCCGTTGTCATTCTTTACACGATTCCATTATTTCTTTCCCACTGCCCCGTGTGATTTCCTGTAATCCTTCCTCTCCTCATCGTTCCCGGATAGTGGTGGACTTTCCGAATGATTGAAGATAGCTTCGGCAATGAAGTTGGTGACTCCGGATTGCCAGTGGGAAGACCCGTGACTGACGGAAGACCTACCTTAGAAGGCTCAGTGTTTCCCGTCCGTCAGACGTTGTCGGCATCCTATTCGAAGGTAAAAATAAGAATTGGCCCCTTTTATTGAAATATGTAGTTGGAAGGAATGTGGAGAAAACAACAAAGTTCTAAACTTGTTTCGATTTCTTAAAACCTATTAACTCTTGTAATAGAATTCGTGAGGTTTTGTGAGAGACCTTCTTTCTACAGCTGATTATCCGATTTGGTTCTTTCCACCGCTGATTATCCGATTTCCATATGCTGATTATCCGATTTAGTTCTAAATGCTGAGGCAGGTTCATTTCCTTTAAATGCTTAGGAAGGTTAACTTCCTCTAAATGCTCAGGAAAGTTTCCCTATTTGTATAGTTATATTTTTTTGAAGGATAACATGTTAACAGCCACATCAATTTTCCTAATTCAGAGTTTTAGTTTTAGTGCTGTTGAATACCAAGCTGACAAATGTAACACTTTCATCTTTATCTAGGCTAAACACTCAACAACCTAAGGTGCAAAAATCTACGGGCAAAGTAACATAGCAAACATCAAGTTAAAATCAGATATTATTAGTTAGCAATAATGAATACTTATTCTAGAATGTCATTACATTAGCATTCAACTTCTGAGAGAGTTTTAGGCTCAGCTCTGTGCACTTAAAAAATTAATTTGGGGGCCAAACATTCTACTAAGTAGACATTGATGCTTTGGATGTTAACAATGATCTGAATAAGTAAAATTCATAGACAAACTTTACTGGTTTTCTCATTCATATAGTATGCACTTAATATAAAGAGAAAAAGATTCATTTTTTGCCTTGTAGACACATTATGGTGATGGAAAGAGAAATTTACTTACGGTTTTCAGTTGGGATTGCGAAGAAAAGAAACGGGGTGGTTGAACACAAAATAGAGTACTTATCTAATTCAGTGTTTCTCACCACTAATCTCTTAGTGGCCTCACAGTTGACATATATCTATGCCTAAATAGTTATTTTTGGTGAAAGGGATAATTTGTTGGATGTTTTACGAGGTGACAACCAGAATATGCTACGCTTTCCGCATTTAAGCTTTAATGTAGATAGACTCAAATTCAATGCAAAAAGGCTAATGCATGTGTGATAGGAAATAGACTAAATTGTAGCAAATTCTTAAGCTGGCCTCCAAGAATGGGAGCTTGCCCATGACCTGCTTCATTTATTTTAATTTTATCTAATACCTGTTGTGGTTGCTGATGTGAAAAATCTAGCCACTCTTCTGTGACTGGAGACTCAAGTCTAGATGGAGACAGGTCACACATACTCCATTCTGCTACACATCTGTCTGGTTATTGATCCAACCTAGGTGAACACACCTCGTTTCATTTGTCAGAATGCCCTGTTGAAATTAGCAATATACACCATCTTAAACACCATCTTTTATTTTTCAATGATATGGCTGGAAATATAATATATGTATACATGTTTAGGACAGTTTGGGATAAAAAGCAATAGAGACCTGAAATGTGTAACACTGAAGATGTGCAGTGACAGAGCGTTTAATAGTACACATGATTAACACATATATGTGTAGTATTATATTCCCCATGTGTTGTAATGATTGTCTGTCGTAGGATTTGCAATTGAAAGAGTAATGCAGATAATTAAATTATTTGACTGGAATAAATAGGTTCGTAAAACATCCTGCATTGCCAAGGGAAGAGTGTCCTGAAATGCATAATGACAAAAATTAGAAATTGGAGGATAGAGGCATAAAAAATTTGCATGACACTGTAAGATGTAAATATGTGTGGAGGAGATGTGAAGGGAAATGTTAACTTGCTCTTTCAAAAAGCAATGATGACGGTCTAATTAAATCATTTGTTGATTCTTCAACAAATATTCAGGTCTAATTAAATCATTTGTTTATTCTTCAACAAATATTCAAGTATACAAGTCCAAGTCTTTCTTATTTTGTTGTGTGTCTTTTATGTACATGTTTGACACTTTTTTTTTAATTCTTTTAGGAGATGAACTCTGAAAGATTCAATGGATGATCACTCAGTCCTTCATACGGATGATCTTGGAAAGGTTTAGTATATTATTTATTCTTACATGGTTTAAGAATAAGCATCTTACATATTATTAGCTTGTGGATCCTTGGTTGTATGTTTGCTGCTATGGTACCACTACTCTGTTGCTTTAATATTTACTCGATCTTGAAGTCTGAAGGCTACCTTGCATATTTATTTATTATTCTGGTGCCATTCATAGGTATGGTGGACATGTACTATCTTTAGGATCTGCTCCGATACCTCTGCGTTGTTATACTAATTGGTATTATGTGGAGCTAAAGTTGATAACTTAAGTTGTTAGCCACCAGTAACACTTTGTAATTTATGCTGACAGATGTTACAGAAGGAGCGTTTCTTTAATGGGCATGACAGCCATGATCAGTTGGTTAAGATTGCCAAGGTTATATTTTTTAACTATGCATCAAAAACTGTAAATGTAACAACACAGACATAGTTCAAAATCTGGAAGTGATAGGACAATTAATTGTGCAAAACTTATGAGTTCCCAATTAAGCTATTGTTCAAAATGCCTTAATTTCCTCAATTAATAACTGCTCAGTGTGCAGTTTTAATCCATACAACAATAATTTTCAGTGAATCAACTACTAAAAGCCTATAAACAAGAGGCAAACACAGACACAATAAATTTCTAAGCCTAATCAAGTTTACAATCGTATTTGCAGGGAAGTGGTTGGAAGACCTCCACCACAACTAAGAGCTTAAATAGATTTGACAATGATCGATTTCAGATTAGTTATGGTTCTATGGATTGGATCCAGCTCCGCCATTGCCAACTTCATTTAACTAATTCCTGGCAATTTGCGTTTTCAGAAATGTGAATGGGATACCTGCGCTTCAGCAAGGTGTAGGAGAGAGGTCGGACAATTGATTGTTGGAGTTGAATCAGAAATGAATTTTGTGATTGTTTTTGCTGCTTGAAACGTTCATTTCTTTTCAGTATCTATAATAATGATGAAGAAGAACAATAGTTGTAGTTTAGATGCAGTCCTCTCCATTTTAACTTTACCCTTTTTTATAAAAAAAACTTCAATCTTTTCTCCATAAGTTTTCTGCCTAAACCTTTTCATTTTATAATCTACGTAACTGCACTTTCAATAAATTTACTAAAAATATATTATAAAATAATTATCTTCTTGAATGGAGAAAAAATCATATCATTATTATTGTTTTACTTGCTATTTAACAATGAATGCTAACAACTATTTATTCTTCTTCAATGAATGGTTCATAAAAAATAATTTTAACAATTTATGCATTTATTTTACTTAAAAGTTGTACTTCCTCCGTTCCATAAATATTGGCCTACTTTCTTTTTTCATCTGTTTCACAATTGATGGCCTGTGCTGAAAATTGCTTATAATGATAAAGAATATTTTGTTAAATTCTATGTATATTATTTTCTTTTAAATATTAAAAAATTAATTATTATATATAAATAAATATTGGGTTAATTTTTATTTTTTAAATTAAATATACTATAATATTAATAAATATATAAATTATTTCACATTTAAATATGAGTCCGTCTCTTGAAAAACGATTTTTGCATAAATTATGAAAAGAACAAAACTTAAACTGCAAACTAGAAGAAATCAAGATAAAAAATTTTGGATTGCATTAATTGGGTCATAAACTTATAACAATTGCACGTTGCACAATAAATTTTTAATATTGGAATTGAATTTTTTTACCTTTCTATAATATTGATCCAACCCTGACTTTCCATATACCTATATAAAGACAGCCTTTTCCAAGATTTTGATTCATAACATAATTTTAATTTAATTAGTTAATAAATCAAAATCAAAATATGTTATAAATGAAAATTTTGGGAAAGACAGTCTTTCCATAAACTGATGGAAATACGAGTTTTAATTAGAATAATAAAAACGTAAACGGTTTTAATTGCATTATTAAAAATTTATAATGAACGTGTAATAGTAGTTATAAATTTATGACCGAAAATTTTATCTTGATTTATTCTAATTTGCCATTTAAACATTGGAATTATGGAAAGATAATTTTTCAAGAGACGAATTCATGTTATATTAATTATATTCGTTCATAAATCCGTACATCGACACGAGTATTATCTAGTTTATCTAATGTCACATCATTCACTTTTATATTTCACTACGAAGTTCATTGAGAATATTATTACTCAAATGGGAGTGCATGCTTTTGTCAAAAGATTTATCTATTGTGTGGACTAGAAATGGTTCGTGCTCCAACAAAATCGTGACTCTGGGCCTAAAGAATTTGATCCAAACCTTCACTTTCCCAGAGAATGGAGAGTCTGAAGTTTGTCACAGCCCAATTAAGGATCCAACCAGAGCCCAGGAGGAATCACCTGACATCTACCATGAACTTTCATTTCACTATTTCTTTCCCGTTTCACGTTTTCGTTTTTGTCCAGTGTTATTTTATTTTCAATTTCCCCCTATCTATTGGCTGGACGACAAACAATGCCAACTGGCATCGGATGATTTAAATACTGACGCACAATTGAATGAGTTACTCCCTCCGGTTCTATAAGACTGACATTTTTTTTTTACCTTTTTTCTCAAGGCATGTTTGACCATATATTTTATACAATATATAAACAATAAAACTACCGTATGCGATATATTTAGATTCTCCATAATATGTAGTAACTGAATATCAAATTTTTATTTACCATTATTATATGAAACTAAAGTTATCAATGGTCAAATATACCTAAAAAAAGTAGTGGTCAAAGGGTGCCACTCTTAGAGAACCGGAGGGAGTATGTACCATGTTCCCAGGACTTGTTGCGCCTAACCACAATTTCAAAGGTTGTGAATATACCAACAGAAAATATCAAGTGGCTGCTGTTCCTAATTAAACAAATCTCTATAATCAAGCAACCAAACTTAATGCAAACCAAAGGCGGAATCACTTTATCATCTATTTACTCTTTTGTTAACTTATCTAATTATTGATAAGAAGGCCGTTCACATTTCACACTTCACACTAATACTAATGCGGCACTAATGAAGTAAGAGGGCCATTAAACAGGGGGTGGGGTGGGATGGGATGTCACAGCTACAGTAATTACACATGGACACAAGCTTCTCCAAGTATTCAAGCAATTACAACAAATAAGAGCCTCTGGCCACTTCTGACTGCTTCTGATGCAGTTACACTTTATCCGTCAAGTCCTCCGTCGTTTTGCCTCCACCTGCACAGCAAGAGCAAATGAATATAAAAATAATTAGCCGTCTATGAACACATAAACAAGTTCTTTCCAACTATTAAAACAATACATTGGCATCTCTAATCCCATGAGGGAAGTGTGTACATGAGGGAAATGGAACGTTTTCATTACACCCTTAACCTTTACTATAGGAGCGTAATAACTCACCACTTTCTTTATACCTCCACACAGCGGTGAAACATCCATTTAAAGAAAAATAACCCCCCTTTCACTAATTAGAGATAAATGGGGCAAAATCACTATTCCAAGATTCCGACAAAACATTTCCATTACGTCAGTGGGTAATTAAAGCTGAAGCTAGAGTAAGATACTCAAATAAAAAAAACACTGTATTGGGGAATTTTGGGGGGGGGGGGGGGGGTGATTTTTTT
>JAULKM010108676.1:0-23566 GCA_032355605.1 Rubia tinctorum
TTTGTTGGAGTGGCCTAAGTGCAAAAAGTAAAAACTTTACTCGTAACTCCAAATTGAAATCCGCTTGAATGTGGTGCATCCCTATACACCCCCATTTTATTTTCCAAATCCGTAACGGAATATTTCCCATCGACCAGTAACAAGAACATATCCGTAATTCTTTACGATTTCTCTTCCTTACTTCTTTGTAATCAACTCTATGTTACTCTAGAACATAAACTAGCGCTTTCCCACAATTCACCAAAAACATATATAATTTAATATTTTTATATTCTGGTAAGAATAACAAAAATCATGTATTTTGGAGCAATGGATAATGGGGAAACACAATTTTGGGCCATAGTGTAATTTCCCAAAAATTTGTACAAGTAATCAATGTTGACTTTTGAGGCACTTCCGTTCACCAATACATGCCCAAATCACAAAGACACAATTGTATATTATTCAATTGAATTATGATGTCGCCAATTTTGTGATTTGACAATTCCAAATTTCTTGGAGGGACCTAAGTGCAAAAAATAAAAATTTTACTCGTAACTCCAAATTGAAATTTGCTCGAACGTGGTGCTCCCTATGCACCCCCATTTTATATTCAAATCCGTAACGGAATATTTATCATTGATCGGGCACAAGAACATATCTGCAATCCTTTCTGATTTCTCTTCCTTATTTGTATGTAATCAACTCTAAGTTACTTCAGAAAATTTACTAGCGCTTTCTCACAATTCACCAAAAAAATATATTATTTAATATTTTTATTTTAGGTAAGAATAACAAAAATCATGTATTTTGGAGCAATATATATTGGGGAAACACAATTTTGGGCCACGGTGTAATTTTCCAAAAATGTGTACAAGTAATCAACGTTGACTTTCGAGGCCCTTTCGTTCACCAATACATGCCCAAATCTCGGGTCAGATTCGGGTTTCGGGTTGATTTCGGTCATGTCGGGTGCGGGTTCGTGTCTATATATCTCGGGTCAGATTCGGGTCTTGGGTTGACTTCGGTCGTATCGAGTGCGAGTTAAGGTCAATATTTCTCGGGTCAGATTCGGGTTTCGGGTTGAATTGGGTTGTGTCGGGTACGGATTCGGGTCAATATTTCTCAGGTCAGATTCGAGTTTCGGGTTGAATTCGGTCGTGTCGGGTGGGGGTCAATATTTCTAGGGTCAGATTCAGATTTTGGGTTGAGTTCGGTCGTGTCTGTTAGTGTCTGTTCATGTCTGTTCATGTCAGATTCTCGGTTCGTGTTAGAGATTGACAATACTAGTGTTAACAAATATAGTCGGTTGGTGCCTATTGCCATTAGCCCACGAGTAAAGTAAAACATTCAGGGTGTCAACCAGTATAGTTGTTGGGTGCCTAGTGCCATTTTTATTTTATTTTATTTTATTTTTGAATAAGTAAAGCATAATATCATCGGTGTGGAGAATAAAAAGATATCCGATTAACACTCGTGCGATGCACGATTTAAAATAAATAAATAATTATATTTATTTATATTATGTTTAGTTTAATAGGTTTAGTGCGTCTTTTATTCAAAGATTGAGAGACTTATTCAGCAAACCTATTCCAAAGAATGCAATTTAAATTTGTTCTTCTTGCATATTCATAATATATGGGTAAGGAGGTGTACCTATATACATATATAACAATTAATTAATTCATGAATAGCTTGAAAATACTTAATTACATCACAAAAGTGTCATGTGTTTACACACTACTGGAAAATATCCTTGTAGATACCGATATTCACTACAAAAAATAGGACCTTTGCCTGGGTATACAGAACTTTTTTTATTTTAGTTTTTAGTCCCAAAAAATTGAGGCAAATACTAATGTAGTAAAAAGTACATTTTTTTACCTCGGTTCAAAACCAAGATAAAAAAATATTTTTTACCTTGGTTTTGGATCGACGTCAACAGGTTTTGTGACCGATGTCATTCTAAGCAAGAAGGCCTACGATAGAAGACCATAGTTGTGACTTTATTGAGGCCAACGTCTGCATGTATAGGGACCAACGTCGACCAGAGAAGAAGGTAAACGATGGGAGAGGAAATACTGTGACTTCGTGTTGGCTGACGTGGACCTTAATAACAGTGATGTCGCCGACGCTTGTAAGAGAGATTATGCTATGTGGTGCATCCATGTCGTTTGCATGTTGACGTGGAACGATGACCAATACGACTTTTTTATGGGCAGATGTCGCAAAATAAAAATAGACGTCGATTTATGCGACGTCGGTAAGGTGTCGTCGCTGTACCGATTTGTGTGACATCACAGGTTTATCGTGGAGACATTGATTCTCATAAAATATTATAATATTTAATATTTGATGACAAAAACAATCGTTCGTAGATGACCGTTACATGTTATTTAATATTCGATAACTTGTGAAATGGTTAAACATCACACAACAAATGCAGAAAAGAATGTCATGTTAAAATCCAAAAAACTATAACATATATTACAAATATATGTTACAATCTATTAAAATATATAAGGTTGATATGAAATTGATATATTAAATAGTATTGAACCTTCATTGTCTACGATGTACGACTTTAACACTGTCAAGGCGACTAGTGAAATCAAAAGTCCATCCATGTTAATGTCGAAAGTCCATCCATAACTGTTATTGTCCTATTAAAAACAATCCACAGGAAATAAAATTTCTGTTAGAATTGGCCAGTCCCGAAATGAAACACATAATATAGTCATATGTAGAAGACATTAATCTGAACCGGGAAAAAGTAACTGATCTGCGTAATGCAACGTCGCATACATGCATTTTTGATGTCACATACATGAGTCTTTGATGTCGCAATGGCCAACTGATGAGCGACGTCGAATATTAGATATTTTAAGCATTTCCTAGACATGTGTGACGTCGGTAAATGTCTAGTAACATATCGCAAGGGTCAATGTATAAAACCAATGTCGCACATTCAAAGTGTGTTTATATAAAAATGTAATTATTGTCCACAATCAGCCCTAATTTAAGCCTTTTGCTAAATGAACATGGAATGGATGGAAAACGACCACAATTAGTTTGAACCCGGTGATACTCCATCTTCGGGTACTTGTTGATGTTTGAGAGAAGCAATTTAATTGAGCACTTTAATTTTGTCATGGTGTGAATGGAAAGGAACTTGTGGAGTTGGGTTTGGAGGAAGTGTGTTGGGGATGTGAAATGGATGTTGGTGCTGAATAATAATGAGATGAAATAGGGTTGGGGGAAATTTGAACTCAAATTTTCGAAACCCGTTGAAAATTTCAGGTTGACCGATGTCGGTCGCGTGTCGGTTTTGGGTTTGTTCCAGTCAATATTCTTCCGACGTCGCACACATTGGCCATAGTCTAATTTCTAAAGTGTTGTAAAATACTCCGTGTTAAGATTGCGGTCCCTTCTGTTGACACATTGATGCCCAAATTGGAAAAAAATCGTTGTGTCAATGTGATTAAAAACATGTTATCTCCAATATTGCATTTCGACTTCTCCCACTTCATTGGGGGACCCCACCTGCAAAAAGTAAAAAATTCACCGATTGTTCCAAAATCGATTCCGATCATCCCGAAAACTTTTTCATCTTTAGTCGAACTTATAATAACTGAGAGTAATAAAGAAACTGGTTTGATTCCACACAGACTTCCATTAATTCTTCTGATTAACCCTCGTATATTTAGAAGTAATCATCTACAATTTACTCTAGACCGCATACTAGCGCTTTCCAAATTTAATGGACAAAATTTTACTATCCTTTTATTTCATAAAAAAACAAGAATATTTAATTTCATGTTATCCTATGTGGTGGAAATTATCATTCCTATAACGCTCATCGATCGTAAAAGTATTAATGGAATACTAATAAAAATGAGGGACGATTACTCCGGTTTGCGTCCCTCTTAGACAATATGCATAATCTCCTTATCACACATTTTTACTTATGTTCGGTTGTAGAGTTCTGAAGAGTAGGGAACATTCAATGAGTTTTGGGTCACAGTGTAATTTTTGCAAAGTTTCGTCATATATTGTCTGTGAAAAATTTGGGCCCTTTCCATTGACCCGTTCATGCCCAAATCGGAATATCATAGTCACGACAATGTGAATTGGATAAGGGTATCTCCAATTTTTCATTTCGACTTCTCCCACTTTCTTGGAGGGATCTAAGTGTTAAAAGTAAAAAAGATCACAGGTTGTCCCAAAATCGATTCTGATCGTCCTGAAAGGGACTTTGCCATCCTCAATCAAACTTATAATCCCCAAAAGGGATAAAGAGACTGGCATGATCTCAAGATCTTCCGATTAACACTTCGATACTTATAAGTAATTATCTACAATTTACTTTAGACCACGTACTAGCTCTTTTAAAAATTTGTTGGACATAATTTTACTATCTTTTTAATTAATAAAAAACCAAGAATGTGTCATTTCTTGTGATTCTATGCGGTGAAAATTATTGTTCTAATAACACTCATCGTAAGGGTTTTAATGGAATACTAATAAAAATGAAGGACGATTACCCCGGTTTGCGTCCCTCTTAGACAGTACACATAATTTTCATATCAAACATTTTTCCTTATATTCAGCTGCAGAGTTCTGAAGTGTAGGGAACACGCAAGGAAGATTGGGCCATAGTGTATATTTTGAAAAGTGTCGTCAAATATTCCTTGTGAAGATTATGGGCCCTTCCATTAATCCATTGATGCCTAAACTGGAACAAAATGATCGTGACAATGTGAATTAGATGAGGGTATCTCCAATTTTGTATTTCGATCTCCCTCCTTTTCTTGGAGGGACCTAAATGCAAAAACTAAAAAAGTTCACCTGTTGCGCTAAAATCAAATCCGATCAAATCGGACATTAATAATATTCATGAACATTTATAAATTTCAATTAGTAGTTTCTAATATACAATTAAATGTTATTAATGTCAACTATATTCGTTTCGGTAAAAAATGAGCCCAGTTAATATGCTAGCATGTTGAAATTATTAGCCACACATTCAGGTTAGCCGATGTCAATCATACTTTGGTCAAACACTAGTAAGGATGATTGAAGTACAATGTTGCACATGCCGAGGAGGAATTCACAAGGGTTCGAAATGATTATATATATAGAGCCCAACTCATGAATCGGTTTAAACATTTAATTTTCCCTCGAATTCCAACAGTCCCCGACCTCTCTTCTCAAATGTATGATTTTTAAATTCTTTAAAATCCTTCATTTTTGTTTTCTTTTTCCTTCAAATTGTTATGTATATGGTGTTTGAATGTGTTGTATGTTTTTTGTTCTGTAATTCCTATAGATTGGGGTTCTAGGGTGTACACAGTTTGTTTCTATGTTTTCCCTGATTTTTTGTCTATCTTTTTGGTTGGTTTAAGAGCTTAAATTTTTCCGAGCTTCTGCGGTTATGGATGTATTTTCTAGGTTTGAATGCGACGTCGCTGATACTTTGATCCACCTTCATTTTGTGAGAGCGTTGTGCGATGATACTCATTCATAGTTGTGTTGTTTTCTCATGTATGAGATGCCGCACTCTTCTCGGTTAACCTGTCAATTTCACCGATATGTAAGTGACGCCAGTTATCAACGTCTATCCTGGCTTCATTCTTTCAAATGCGAACTCGTTTGTCTGTCGCTCACCATGTTCAGTTTAAACGAGTAATGAGCGACGTCGTACCAACATGTCGTCCATGCTATTATTTTGGAACGATATGTACGTGTGATGCCTGGTCGACCGAACCAATTTCCATCGAACCAATTTCATCCGTGACAATATGAATTTCAGGAATCATGACTGACAATGAAGGTTCAGATAGTCGTTCCCCAATAGAGGTGAGCATTTTTTGTTTAGTTTGCTAGATTCCTTTTATTTTATTAATTATATTCTTATTTAATTATTCATAATATCATTGACCAATGTAGATTTTTAGCGATTTGGATGAGAATAGCGCTTGATATTCATTCGGCGATACCATTCCACGCTGCGTTTGTACCTTGAGCCAGACGAATTTCGGTCAAGTTCCAATATTGGTAAATCCTACCCGTTACACATGTATTTTATTTTCAATTAACATTTCCTCAAGATTACTTTCATATATACTAATTGTGATTTTCTGTTTATAATTTAGTGCGCCCCAAGCCAAATTGTTCTACTCCTACCAAATGACAAGACACCTTTGTCTTGAGTTGCAGCGGAAGAGTGTGGCGCATGAACTACTCGGGTAACAGGAGGCTGAAGATCCTGTCCCCAAAGGCTTTTTACGAGTTTCTTGATGCCTACAAACTAAGGATTGGAAACACGCTCTACTTTGAGTTGTTAGATGGTTCTGGGCCGATAGTGTTCAATGTCATCATCGTTGGGTCCCGATATTAGTTTTACTGCTTAGAATTTGGAACAAATTAAAACAAATTTATTCGACATTGGTACATTTATTTAGTTATGACTATTTTTTTTATGTTATTTTAGTTTTATTCAATCTTTAATGTTTAATATAATTCTTTAATGTTATTTTAGTGTTATTTAATTTTTAATCTTTAACCAACCATGTAAAATAAAGTTTTAATATTACGATCATAAACAAAACTAGAATAGTCTTGTGTGTAATGAAAATTTTGTTTCAATCATTCTCAAACAAGTAAATATTTTTTACCACACTTTTATAATAAATTCGAATTATTGACCGACTTTTTCCCTTGGTGGAGGACAATTCGTACACAACAAGAAACTGCAATTATTATCTCAGGGAAGTTTATACCATTTTACAACAGAAGTGGGACCAAGAAAATAAATGAGTGGAATTATTTCTATTTCATTTTAAATAAGGAGGTTTTTAAAGTTCAATATTATAATCCAACTACATCAATCTTCCAATTCAAAACTTCAGTTGATTGTCTTGTTTCAGTAATCGAAAAAATGTTGCAGTAATGCACTATTTACTAGGGTGAAAGAGAATTTTATTCATTTTGGTCCTAGGAAAGCTCATTTGTTATGCTAGCGGCCTGAAATTGTTAGGCCCACATATACGTGCGACGTCGGTCATGGTTGGTAGCTTGTCGACTAAACCGATATATGTACGATGTCGCTGCCGCTTTCGAGGCAGACATCACAAGGGTCCAAAAGGACGTCGTTCCAAAAGGTCTATAAATATGGTGTCTTTCAGAATCAGTTCAAGCTTTGTGTTCTCAAGTATCCCACGAATTCCAACAGTCTTCCACCCCTCTTCTCTTCTCTTTTGTTAAAGGTATAGTTTTTCCACTCTTTCAACACCTTCAATTTTATAATATTTCCATGTTATTGTTCGATATATGATGAGTAAATGTGTTGTGTTTTTGTTTTTCTAGTTCTTATGGATTTTTTTATAATGTCAAGTTTCCTTAAACGTTGATGTGAACCATTATGCAAGTGTTAGTCGATGCATTTAACACATTTATTATCATCTTTCGTTTGGTTGATTGCTAGTATTAGTTAGGTTTGCACGACAAAGGGTTTAAAAGGCCATTATTGGTTTTCTTATCTAAATCCCAAGTTTTTAGACTTAATTGAAGCTAATGGACACATTGTATTCACAGTCATCTTGATCTTTCTCTTTGATCTCATGAGTAGGTTGCTCGTGAGTACTTTTTAACATATTTTTGTAGAAGGTCATTTGCGAGGGTTGCAGTAGATATTTGAAGGCCATTCGCAAGAATGGTAGAAGATATCAAATGAAATTCGCAAGGATAGTAGTAGATTGAAGGCCACAGACTCCAAAGCATGGTAGTAGATGAATTGGGACAAAGAAAGGCGGATTCAAAGTTCAAGAAGGCCGAGGAAGGAACAGATGGATCATTCTTCGAGGTTGCACGAATTTATAGGAAACATCTGAGAAGAATCAGCCTTGAGGGTGTCACCGTTGGATTTGTCTTCTCAAGCGCTACAAAATTAACTAAAAGAACTCCCAAATCGGACCAACGGTTCACCCGTAGCAGAGCAAACAAGTCAGCTGACCGAACCAGGCACAGCCGGCACAGACCGCACAAGGCCGGCAAGAGGCCAAGCCTAGAATGGCTCATACCAAGCGATACGACACGTGTCAGGAATCTTGGCAATGGTCATTCCACCCAACACGGTTCGTGCCAATTTCCAGCACAGACGGTGCCCGTTCCACTGGCCGTGCACTCCAAGTCACATTTTCCCTCCAAAAATTGGCTAAATATGGGAGCGGGATGTTCTGTTTTACATAGTCCGCATCGTTTCAAATCACAAATGATAAAACCAACCCACGAGGTGTGAAGAATGATGTGAGGCGCACCGAGATACTGAGCAAAACGAGGTTCCAGCCGACGGGGCACGCCAAACAGCATGGGACACAGATTAGAAGGAGAAAATGGAGTTCCATGCACTACAAGTTGCCTTTTCACTCCAAAAATTGGCTAAATATGTGAGCGGGATGTTCTTTTTTACACGGCCCATGCCATTTCATATCATAAATGACAAGACATGCCCATGGGGTGTAAAGAATGACGTGGGGCACACCGAAATACTAAACAAAATGAGGTTTCTGCTGATGAGACGTACCAAATGGCATGGGACGTGGATCAAAAGAAGCAAAAACAGAGTGCTGGCTGACGGCTCGAGCCGATTGACACGGACCGTGTCATCACGAGGCTAACCGGTTGGCATGGCCCGCGCCAAGACACACGGCTGCACAAGGCTAACCCGTGTCATCTTGGACTTTGCTAGGACACACGACCCTTGTCAACACGAGGTTAATCAGCTAGCAGGACCCGTGCCATTTTGCACTCCCGCGCCGTTTGCGGATGCTAGGGTTTTTGGCCTATTTTGGGCCCTTTTTCAAGACCCAATTCCCTACTTCTATATATAGGAGCCTTTAGTCTTCTATGGTTAACTAAGTAGGCATAATGTAGATTTTATTTTTCTCTCTAGGTAGAAGGAAGAGGAGAGATGTCTCTCTCTAGAGTTCTTCTTCTCTTCTCTTTCCCTTCTCTTCTCTTCTCTTTTCTTTTCTTTTCTTTCCCTTCCCTTATTTTCCTAGATCACTGGCATTTAGCTCAATATTTTCCATGGATCTATTTCTTAGGGAGTAGGGATCTAACTTGGGGATAATATTTATATTCATGTGTTAATGTTCATTTTGTGAGATTTCTAGATCTACCTATTTCTATGTATTTTGTGATAATTATGTTGTCTTGTTCTTAATGATCTTGTGAATTGCATGATTATCACATGTTGTTGGTACACAAATAAGTCAATTTTCATGTCAGTGCACTATTGCTATCCACCGATGAAGTAAATGTAGATGCGCTTGGGGTGACCATAGTCCGGAACTAGGAGTGTGCACGAAGGTTACCTTTGTTAATTTTCATGATTGACCAAGCTCTAGTTAGCCAACCAATGAGGTTCAAATGGTTGTAGGTAGAGATAGATTAGGTAAAAAGTAGGATTATCTTGTTTATCCTAGGCAATCAATAATACGCCTACTTCCTTTTCCTTCATAGGGCCAGGGGTAGTTCGATCGTGATGTTCCGCTCTGGACTAAATCGCACGGGGAAGAATCAGACCTACACAATAAGCCATAGTTGTTGTTGAACTTTCCTAGTTACAGAGGTAATGCTGATGGACCATTTTATACACGCACCTCTATGTGAAAGATAGAGAGAAGTTTTGACCATTATCCACACCAAACACTATAATAGGGTTTAGTTCTTGTATTTGATGATCGATGAGCAAAATGACATTAACCATGTTAAAAAAATATTCCCTGAGTGTTAGTTTATATTGTTAATTCTCATGATCAATTGCATGCTAGTAGTTGCTAGTACAAACCCCTCCCCCAATGACTTTTTTCACAACATTGTTTATTCCTAACATGCAGTCCGATTGATGACCTAATTACGATTTTTTGTTGATTATTTGATTCCTAACATCGCTGTGGATGATCTCGGTACTTGCCACTGTCTACCATTCTTGGTAGTGTAGTAGTAGTAGGAATTTGAGCAACATATAAATCTTATCTTTGACTGTTAATAGCTTTGGAAGCCTCCTCTTATGGTTTTTAACGACGCTCGGGAAGGGGCGGGTCAAATATTGGCGCCACTACCGGGGATGTTAGTTTAATGGTCTAGTAGTTAACTTGCATAGCGTGTTAGTTGAGTTGATAGTGTTGGTCTTTTGTTTGGTTGTTATTTTTCGGAATAGGTATTGTTTGAGTTCTTGGTGCAAACCGAGGACCCTCACACTACGATTCCAAACTTTTTGTTTTCTTTGTTTGTGTTTTTAATTGAAAAAAAAATGTGGGGAGAAAGTACTCAACGGATGAAACTTTGTAGGGTGTGTCATTATGATCATCCCGCGGAGTTTTGCCCATGGTTGAGTGACTATGGAAGAAGAGAGGCTCAACGAGTGAGTTTTTGTAGGATATGTCATTGAGACCACCCTATGGAGTCTTGCTCTTGGACGAGCAAAAATGAGAGTGAGGTAGGAGTTGTTGGTTCCCAAGGCCGATGAGATCGAGATTGGTTCCCATACCACGATTCTCCAAATTCAAGGTTTAGTGGTAGCTCAAATTCGTTTTATGAAAATGCATCGGGAAAACCAACACTTTGGGTTTCATAGTTGGCATTCACCAACTTATACTTTGCCCCAAAATCAATCCCTGGGATTAGTTCCCAAATCGGATTATGGAGAAATTTTGCAAGTTGTAGCTAATGTTATTAAGAGTAGTGAGTTACTCCAATCACAATTATATAGCGACCTTAGAAATTTGGAAACTCAACTTTTCTCAAGCATTGAAAAAGTTGAGGGGCAAGTGAGTAATTTGATTGAAATGGTGAGCAAACTAGAAACCCAATATTTCAAAAATGAACCATCTGTAGTTGAAGTTGAGATTTTGTTAGATGAATCCAAAGGGGATGGGCAGTGGTTTGTTGAGAGTGAAGAATTTCAGGAAGGAGAGATTATTTTTAATTCATCATATTACATATTGTTACCCCAACCTCCACCTATAGAACCAACTCTCACATTTTCGGAACCCTTAGAGGAAATCATAGAGAAGCCAATTGAATATTCTAAGCTTCCAAACCACCTATTTCCTCTAGAGTTTACTCCTCCTCTACCATATCTTTCTCTTGGAAGATTGTTACCCCTACCGTACAAACCCGCACCATATGAATAACATTAGGGTCATGCCAGGGACCTTAAATATATGGAGCTTCTTGGGAGGCAACCAGAGCTTTGAAAAATTAGATTAGTTTGTTTTTCTTTGAAAGGAAAAAATGAGTTTCTCACATTTTCTTCTCATTCTTACCCCAAACCATTAAGCACCACTACACTCCACCCTGTAAACCAGTACCAAATACATAACCTAGAACCGCACACTAGTTGTTTCTTTGTGTGGATGTCGCTTGACACTTTTTTTAGTGTGGATTTGTAGTGGCTTGTTTTGAGTTGCATGTTGGGGGTAGATTTTAGGATATTGAGGTGGGAACAATGCATTGGGAAGTTGTGATTGCCTATCATTTTGTTTACCTCCTCTTCTTTTCATACCATGTTTCTTATTTAAGGAATGCGTGTGTTGCAAGTGTAGGGAAGGAAAGATGTCTCATTGAATTGTGTTGTAGATGTTTAGTATTTTAAGTGTGTTTTCCTATTTTTAGTTTTTTGTTTTAGAACACTATTACACTTGGTGTGCATTTGTTTTGTAGGAAGCATGCGGTTTTTTGAGAAAATCTAGCAAAAGGGGAGTCCAACTCATGGACCATATAGACGTACATGATTTTTAATGCTCAAAATAGTGGGCAAGAAGGAAAAACCAAACCCCAAATTCATGGAGAAAGTAATTTTCAAACAAACATAGCACTATAACCCCCTCACGCTCCAACTCATCAAGTTGTTTCCTGCGAATATTCTTACGACAAATTGAGTTAAAGAAGAAACACATACACATAATTAGAAATCCCATCCTCCTCCATGATACCACAGATGGCAACAGGTAAAAGTTGTTGCACTAAGACGTGACAATCAAGGTATTTCAATGCCTTAAGACACAATTCATCGTTCACAAAATGACTAACATTTGAAGAGTAGTGGGATGGTACCTTGATTCCCTGAATACACTCACAAACTGACCTCCTCTCATAGATTGAAAAACTGTAAGGGATGGGTGGTAGGTACATTCGTTTCCCTTTCACCTCTGGAGCTAAATCACCTCGTATATCGAGTTCAACCAAATCCTTCTGTGCAATCAAGCTATCCTTCATATTACTGGGAATGTTAAGTAGTTTCCCAATTAAACTCCCACACACATTATTCTATATGCATTACATCCAAACATGAAAAACCTCTAAATTCTCCCAGTATGGAAAATCAAAGAAAATTGATCTTTTCTTCCGCGGTCTATCACTTGGGATACCCACCTTAGATATATTTTTTCCAAGTACAACATTCAATTTCTTCACTTCTTATATGCATGGCAACCCCATTCAATATTTTTGGTGCCCTCCTCCTCACTTTCCCGCAAACAAAGTTAACCGTGTCATCTCTCAACCTATGATTCGTCAGGAGGAATTTTCTATAGCCTAGATACATGGTCTTCCTACCATTCTTCAATTACTGAAAATTGGTACCTTCCTCCAATATGGGACATTCCTTGTGGCCCTTAACAACATAACCTAAAAGATTATCATAAGCCATGATATTATTTATCTTACAGAAAATCAACGCCTTCAAGTTGAACTCAGTTCCCCAAAAACCATCAAACACATCAACACCGCTGGAAAAAAACTTTCAAATCTTCAATGAGAGGGACTAGATAGGTACGATGTCATTTTCAGGTTTTCTCAGCCCAGAAATCATCAAATGTATCAACACATATTTCTTCTTCATGCACAATAAAGAGTTAGATTGTAAATGGCCAGTATAACCGGAAAGGAACTAGATTTCAATGACATGTTAGAGAAGGAATTCATACTATCTATACAGAAAGTCATCCTCAAATTCCTCAATTATTCTCCAAACTTAGGATACATCTTGTCAAATTTATTCCACTGATTCGCATTTGCCAGATGACTAATAATATCATCATCATTACAATCCCTTCCCACGTACCATGTCATGTTCTTTGCATCCTTACAATTCTTAAACAACCTCTTCAGCCTTGGGACAATTGGATGGTACCACACACAATTGGCAGGGACTCGTTTTTTACAATCACAACAAGATCTTCATCGAAAACCTCATTTATCCTTTCCTTATAATGAGAGACATGTCATACAGGGAAAGCCACCTCTTTTCCAAATCACCCATGTACAAAACACATCATTGGGGTATGGATGTATTTTTTTACACTCCATTCCCGTTGGACACAAAATTTGCTTAGCATCATAGAGGTTGTCTGGTAAACCATTTATAGAATGGAGATTCTCATTCAAAAACTTGAGAAACTTATCGATTCTAGGGTTATGCCACGAACCAACACCTTCATGTTAAACAACTCCATTAACCATAACATTACCACATATTTCTTCTTGCAACCAAGAAAGAATGGTGTATTTGTTTCCCCTAGAAATTTTGAAAAAACCTTGGGCCTTCCCCTAAATTCAACAACCACCTCCTCACACATGTCATCCAAATTTACATTCCCAAAACATTCTCCCTTACTACTGAAAACCACCTCTGGCGATGGTTTCTCACCTGGAAAGATCTAAACCAATTAATCATTTGCAAACCCTCTCATGTGCAAGTGGAGTTTCTACAAGTCCTGACCATCGGGACACTTACGATTCATACAGGCATGACTAGGACATAAGATTCGCTTCTCACGACTAAATACATGCTCCGAACCCCCTCCCCCCACAGAACCTATATATGCATCACTCAACAAACTAACGCTATGATAACACATGCTTACGCCTCTCGATGGCATGATACATCTCTACAAGTTAATGAATGTGCAAGAATTAAAGTTCCTCGCCAATATACACCTCTACCCTAAATATAATTCTATTCATAAAACCTCAAGTTACAATCCACAACATGCAACATCCTAATACTACATTCGTAACATACCCTATAATATCACATTCTTAAAAAAGTCACTGAATACATCAACAATACTACCTAACAAACTTATTTCTTGACTTCAAGTTAAGTCATATTACGATGATCAAACATGCAATATATAGGGTATGTTAAAAGATAAAATAAAAAATAAAATGGAACTTTAAGGGACTTTATTGATGAACATTCAATATCTTCCTCATCCAAAAATTGTCATTAATAAACTAAAACACACCAACAATCCACTATTCACCCACACAAAAAAGTGGTAGGTGAGCATTAAATGCACCAATATCATCGATATAAACTACTATATAATAGTGCTATACTTTCTTTTTACAATCTAGCACTGGTATTGGTACCGCTGATATCCATCGAAAACCAAACTAGTGCTGAAAATTTCACTTTGTGTGTAATTTTTGCAACGATGCCGATATCAAATAAAGTACGGGTGCTGGGAAATATATACTTCCCGCATAAATTTTTCACAAGCATAGACATATAGCATCAGTAAAAACCTTTCCAATGGAGAATAACTTCATTTCCATCGTAATTTTCACTTATGCACCAGTCAACTGCACTGGTACTTGTACTACCGATGTTGAATTCCCATATAGGCAATGGTATTAGAAATTTTATATGCTTTTACCTATGTTTATGTGATTACTAACACTAGTGTCATAGCAACGGTACCCCCCTACCATTGCCTATATATTTGTTTTCTAGTAGTGACAACTTATTAGGCTAGAAATAATTTATAGAATACTTTACATAATCGTGTAATCTTGATATGAAAAGTTACGCTATTGTATAGGATATTTACCTTTCAAGTTAAACGTAGCTAAGGGAAAAAAGAGAGAAAAAGAAAACAGATCTTATGAGAACTCAAAGATTTTAGCACATTATATATAAGAATGTTTTGAATGATGACAATTTAGTTTATGTTGAAATATAATTGTATTCCTTTTCTTGTAGGGAAACATTCTTCAGGTTACAGAGAATGTTAATTTGATCTAGTTCGAGATGCTGGGAACTGATAAACCTTTTTATGAAATCTTGGTGCAAACTTTACATTTAGTAGCATCTCTAATGTAAGAGTCAGTTTATTAAGAGCATCTCCAACCCCGAGGGAGTCATCCTAAAATATCGAATTCACATGGCAAATTTTAATAGGGTGTCACCATGACTCAACAATATAGAAGGAGTCTAACATCTTATTAAATTTTATTCTCCATTGCAACCATCAGTATTGGATCTCTCTTCGAACGTGTCTTACCATATTTCAACTTAAAATTATAAATCCTTCAACGCTCGTTCAAGGAAGAACAAAGGGTGAAATTCTCAATTGTCAATTTATCCATTGACCAATTACTTGTAAGGTGAATAATTTAATTATGTAAATGAACAATATTATTGTTTAGTATGGTGTTCGTTTGTTTGTTAAACTCGTGGAGGTGAAATTGTCCATTGTCGAATAAACTCTTCAATAGTCATTTTGCGCTATGTTTTTGACAAGCACATGAGAGCGCAATTCTTTCTTATCACTAATTTATGTTTATTGGAGTTTTTTTATTACCACTTGGAATTTTTGTGCGAGAAATTTACCACTTTCAGTATTAAATTAATTAGTTTTTTGAATCCATTAACCAGATATTTTACTACATTTTTACTTTTTATAGTTCATTATCATATCTCTGAGAAGGACATGTCCAGTGGTTTGTATAAAATTTAATATGCTGCTGTGCTGGTATTATTGTAAATAATCAGTCCACTAATTTTTGAAAATTTTCCGTTGTAACTATTCAGATATCAATGTTTTCAGTTATAGGATATGATTCAAAAGGTTCATCTTCAAACAATGAATTTTTGTCGATCACAAACATGCTAATGTCCACTAGGATGACACAAAATTTGGTTGAGGTTGTTTCTATTGATGTTCCGATTTCTATTTTAACATTTTTTATGGAGAGAAAATGACCCCACGGAGGCTCTGTTTCTGGTCGACGATATATAAAGAGTGAAAAGCATGTGTGTCATGAGTTAATTATGAACGATTATTTCAAGGGTGAGAACTCAAAGTACACACCAAAATTTTGTAGAAGTTTTTGCATTGATGTGGAATTGTTCAATCATATTCCAGAGGCTGTTGGAGGCTACTTTAACTATTTTACACCAAAGATTGATGTTTCTGACAATTGAGAGATAAGCCCTTCACAAAATGGTGGCTCCTTTGCGAATGCTTGTGTATGGTTTTGCAGCTAGCATTGTTAATTAATATGTTCAAATTGGCGAGAGAAAGAATATTGAAAGTCACAAGAGATTTTTTGATGCTATAATTAAAAATTTTGAACAGCAATACTTGAGGAAATCAGGTGAAAAGTCCGGAGCCGGTCCAAACCCTTTTAAGGCCCTGAGCGAACGAAAGTTCTAGGCCATTCTTTAAAATACAAATAATATTTTCAATTTTTTATTTTAAATTTATTAAAATATTTTTAGTATATACACTTGTTTTATTTCAATGTGAAATGAGAACATTGTTTAAAAAAATGTGCAACTTATAATGAGACAGGACAAGTATAAATGCTAGAATGAAAATGTACACAAAAATTTCAAATAAATTCATAATATGATAATTAATTATGAATATAATTTTTTTATGAATAAAGATATAAAAATTTGTTTACATGTGTGAACCAATAAATATTATAATTATTTATTTATTTATTTAGATATTAAATGGATTAAAAAATTAATCAAAAACTAAATAATTTAATAAAAACATTTAAATTTGGTATTAACTTGAAAATGCAATTGTCACATTAGATAGCATACAAAAGAAAATTGAGAAGACGAATCATATACTAGTATTTAAGTTCATATTCGGTCACTGCAACTTTGTTATTTGGGCTATATAAATCATTACATTCCTTTGGACCTATATTACTATTGTCCACTTGTGTCCATGTTCACTGTATACTACATGTTAAACAAAAATGTATTCATCTAAAATCTGACCCAAACTTCGACATAAGAACTATAAGATTTTAAAATTTTGGGCCCCTCCCAACTTTGGGTACAGTGCGGTCACCCAACCCACACTGGGCTCGGGCCGGTCTCGTCAAAAAAGGATGTTGAAAGTATACTTTAAAAAGGAGAGGGACGTGACCTTCCTAGAATGTTTGGGAGTCTTGATTGTATGTATTGGGTTTGGAAAACTACCCTACAACTTGGCATGGAACCCATGTCAATGGGTTTAAGAGAGAACCTACTCTTATTCTTGAGGCCGTGGCACATAAAACTCATGGATTTAGTATGATTTCTTCGGTATGGCAGATACAAACAATGATTTAAATATCTTGAATAAATCCCCATTATTTAATTATATTGTAAATGAACAACACCAACATGGAAATTTGAGGTTAATGGTCATCCATATGTAATGGGATATTACCTATAAGATGGAATTTATCCATCTTATGCAACTTTAATCCAGAGAATATCAGCCACTTCTACAAATAGAGAAACATTTTTCCAAATATTAAGAAGCAGTGAGAAAAGACGCAAAGCGAGCATTTGGAGTGCTACAAAATTGGTGGTACATTGTCAAAAGCCTGACACGTATGTGGAACGTGAAGGACCTCAGAAAGATTATGAAGACATGCATGTATCATATTGCATAATATGATCATTGAAAGTGAACTTTGTCAAGGAATTAACCCTAGAAATTGGGTTTCTCATGTGGATGAAAAAATTGATAAGGTTAACTTGCTGCCTGACTACGCGGTTCTTGTTTCTAGAATGATTAATCACGTAAAAGAAATACAAAGTGTCTACATAATCAATTAAATGGTAATATCATAAACAATTTGTGGAATATAAATGGTGCGATTAGAGGTGTCAATTCGGTTATTCGGGTCAGTTTGAATTCGGGTCAAACGGGGTCGGATTGAAATGGGTCGGGTTGAAATGGGTCAAAATATGTTGGCCGGATCGAGCGGGGTCAAAATGGTTTGGGTCAAAACGGGTCGAAGTATGTTGGTCGGGTCGGGTCGGGTTGAAACGAGTCGAAATCTGTTTTTTGGGTCGGGTTGGAAAGTGTCGAAATCTGTTTGTCGGGTCAGATCGGAAAGAAAGCTAAAATAGGAAAGAAGCTATAATGGGAAAGAAAAAGGTTTTGAAAAATGGGTTACGCTATCTGCTACTCTAGAACATATACTAGCGTTTTCTAAAATTGCACAAAGAAAAATCATTTATTAAATATTTTATATTTACGCAAAAATAACAAAAATAATGTATTTTAAAGCAATGGATTATGGGGTAACACAATTTTGACCCACAGTGTAATTTTCCAATATTGTGCAGAAGTAATCGGTGTAATTTTCCACAGGGTAATTATTGAGGGTTCTAGATGGACTATTAAGTTCTTGTAACGAGCCGCTTGTGGTGAGAGCATTTGCTGAACTGCTAGGAGACAGTAGATTGAAAACAGCTACTCCCTTGTAATGCTTGAAAGCTAACGAAAGATGAAGTACTTAAAGTCCTTGATGAAGGCAGAACAACCTATGTTAGTTCTGGACGCTTTTTGGAGGAATGCAAGACACAAAATGGATGACCTTTCCTGACCTGAAGTCATTACATTAGCCCTACAGTACATTACTTTCAGAGTTTCCAAAATTAAAATACCAACACATTGTGGATAGTAGAGAATAATTCATGGCTGAATTTAGACAAGAACTGAGAGATATCCTAGAGCAGTGTCCACATATTAGTTCCTTAATCAGATGAAGTACAACATGAAGTGGTAAGCATGGAAATAATCGTATGCCTAGTAAACCATTCTGATATACCTTGTAGATAAATTAGTTGAGATCAGATAGTGACAATAAAAAAAATTACCCGCCCACTCACAACGTCGCTAATAAAACATTCTTTTCACGGGAGATCTACTAAGTCGAGGGGGGGACGTGATCAAAGATAGATATTTGTATATTGCTCCCGTTCCTATTACTATACTACCAAGAATGGTAGATAGTGGCAAGTACCGGGGTCGTCCACCCACAAAGATGTCAATCCGACCACGTGTTAGGAATAAACAGTATTGTGAAAATAGTTATTGGGGAGAGTTTTCAACTATCAACTACAAGCATGCAATCAACGGAATAAACAATATAAACTAACACGTGGAAAATTTGCGTAACATGGTCAATGTTATTTCGATCATCGATTTCATCAAATACAAGAATAAACTCTATTCTTGTGTTTGTGTTACGTGGTGCGAACAATGGTTAAAACTTCCCCCTATCTATTACATAGAGATGCACGTATAAAATCTCCCATCAGTCTGGCCTCTGCAACTAGGGGGAGTGCAACAACTATGGCTCATTGTGAAGGTCTGATTCTCCCCCATGCGATTAAATCCTAGCGGAACATCACGAACGAACTACCCCTAGGCCTACAAAGGCAAAGGAAGTTTCCGTATTATCGATGACTCTAGAATCAACAAGATAATCCTAGTTTGCTACCCAGTCCATCTCTACCCGTAACCCTTCAGACCCCTTTGGTTGGCTAACTAGATGCATGGTCAATCGTGACGATTAACAATGGTAACCTATGTGCAAACACACAGTTCTGGACTATAGTCACCCTAAGCACATCAAGGTTTCCTTAACCGATAGAAATAGTGCACCAACATGAAAGTAGACTCGGTTGTGTTCCAACAAAGTGTGACAATCATGCAATTCACGAGAATATTAAGAACAAGCCAACATAATAATCACAAAACACATAAAAATAGGTAGATCTAGAAATTTCACAGAATAAATATTAACACATGAATAGAAAAATAATCCCCAAGTCAGATCCCTTCTCCCTAAGCATTGAACCCAAGTATTTAATTGGATTCAACACCTTTGGGCAAAGGAAAATTAAAAAAGATGAAAATAAAATAATCTAGAGAGAAGGAAAGGAGTTTTCTCTCTATAGCCTCCTATTAAGATTTAAAAATGAGTATAAACTTAAACCCTAGTAGACAAAGGTCCATATATATAATAGTAGGGAATTGGGCCTAAAAATTGGCCCAAAGTGGCCAAAACCCTAGCAGCTACCACTAGCACGGGGGGTGCCTTATGACACAGCCCGTGGTGGCTGAGAGGGCTCGTGCAGTCGTGCTGGCGTGGCATGCCATCCTTGGCACAAACCGTACCATTCGTGCTGGCGCGGGGTGCCGGCTTCGATACGGGCCGTCGACAGGGTCTTCGTTTTGCTCCTTCTAATCCTCTCCATGCGTCGTTTGGCGCTCCCCGTCGGTAGGAATCTCCATTTTCTCAGTACCTCGGTGTGCTTCGCATCATTCTTCACATCAGGGGTGCTTGTCTTGGCTTTCGTGACTTGAAATAGTGTGAACCGTGTAAAACGGAACATCCCGCTCCTATACTTAGCCGATTTTTGGAGTGAAAAGGTGACCTCTCGTGCTGGAATTAGACACGACCCATGTCAAGTGATACGTGTCATGCTAAGCCTCCATGACTTGGGCCGTAACAAGTGGCACGGACCGTGCTAGCTTTTGGCTCTTGTCGGGTATGTGAGGTCCGCGCCGGTCGTGCTTGGTTTGCTTGGCTAACTTCTTTGCTCCACTACGGGTGAACCGTTTGTCCGATTTGAAAGTTCTTGTAGTCGATTTTATAGCGCTCGAGAAGAAAAATCCAATGATGACAACCTCAAGCACTGATTCTTCTCAGATTTTTCCCAGAACTCCGTGTAACCTCGAACAACGATCCATCCATTTCTTCCTTGGCTCTCTTGAACTTTGAATCCGCCTTTATTGGTCCCCATTCCATCTACTACCACGCTTTGGAGTCTGTGACTTTCAATCTACTATCATCCTTGCGAATGGTCTTCAAATATCTAGTACCACTCTCGCGGATGACCTTCTACAAAAGAAAATGAATAAGCACTCACGAGCAACCTACTAATGAGATCAAAGAGGAAGATCTAGGCGCCCATGAGTACAAAGTGTCCATTAGTTTCAATTAAGTCTACAAAATGCGGGATTTAGACAAGGAAACCAATAATGGTCGTATAAACCATTTGTCGTGCAAATCTAACTAAAACTAGCAATCAATGAAACAAAAGATGATAATAAATGTGTTAAATTCATCGACTAACACATGCATAATTGTGCACATAAAAAAGATGACGAGAGATAAGAAACTTAGAGATAACCACTGAATAAGGAAAATAATACTATAGTACAGTATGGTACAGTATGGTACAGAAGTTCAGAGAAGACACATGCAAGAATACCAACACGTTGTGGTGCTAAAGCTGTGTACATTTTCTTCTATGATGGAGTTAGTAATAGTAAAAAATATCAAAATTTTAGGAAGTTGCAAGTCTTAAAGAAGAAGGAAGTTCCAACCAAATAATGAAGGCTTCGTATATCTTTGACATAAGAGCCATGTTTTTAGAAGCTTTGAGGCATCGTTTCTCTTATAGAATGGTAAAAATATTTGTCACAAGTAGGTTGCCTCTGAAAAATCATTATTCATCTCCTCCATCATCCCTACATCAGAAGATCTCCAAGATTTTCAAGAACTCGAATGGCCTCAACCAGAGACTACTTCTACCAGCACTTTTCTCCCAGTTCCAAACTTCTTCTTGAAAATCCTTAAAGAAGTCCCCAGACAAAGACATCGAGAATTTCAGGATTTCATAGGTTTATTCCTCGAAGACAGCTAAAAGCAGAACAAATGCATGCAACTAGATTAACGGCTCTCATTCCCTGAATAAAGAGCACAAATCTATCAATGGTTATTGGGACATCCCCCACGAAGTTACCCGCATAATATGAAGGCGTTCAACATGAGGAGACAGACAACCATGTCACAAAGTCCTAACGATGATTATGAATTTCCTCACATATACGCTACAAGAAAAAAAGGTTTTTCGTGACAGATTGATTCTGGTCACTAAATGTCAGAAATTCGTCACTAATGACTTTTGGTGACCAAAATCGGGTTGTCACCGATTGGTCACATTATCCCCGTCACAAAAAGTCCCGGTGATGACTTTTTTTAGTCGGTCATGACGACTGGTTTTAGTGACCAATCATTTTTGTCATAATATATTAGTGACGAAATGTATTCGTCAGTAAAATAGTCACCAATAAACCTGAAATGGTCACTAATTTGTTATGGTGATGACCAAATATTTTTGGTCAAAAGAAGTTCGAAGACAAAAATGATTTAGTCACTAAAATATTTTATGACCAGTAAATTTAAGTCACTAAAACATTTGATGACCGATAATTTGTAGTCACTACAAAAATGATGACCAAAAACTTCCAGTCACTAAAGAATTGATGAAAAATAATGTTTAGTCACTAAAATTTGATGACCAATAGTATTAATCACTGAAATAGTCACTAAAGTTAAATATTTAATGACGAAAAAATTTGCCAATTTCTTTATTAAAAAAATTGTCACAGACCGTGATAGCAAGTGACCAAATATTAAGTCCAAAATATTCTCATGACATTTAGACGATGTAACCATATTGAGAATTAATTTTTATTTAATAATAATTATTAAACAAAACATAAATAAAGAAATTCATTCTCAAATGGCACACCAATACTTTTAGCTAAAATCACAATGTTAAATTACACATAAAATCTTTAATTATTAACTAAGAATCTAGTGTTTTATCTTCAACATGCACTATCACAAAAGCCCTTGCACCGAATTTTTTGAGGGGCGGTTTTTTGGGGTTTTGAATAGTCACTGAAAATCATTCTAAATAGTCTCTACAAATAATAAATGGTTCTTATCTCCCCGAAACACAGATTATGACAGCAGTGCTTCCTAAAACAAACATATAAACACACAATGACATCGTAAAACTGTAAAGAACATCATTTATGTTGTTGCTAACTTCTTCGTTCAAACTATCCCAGAGCCTCTGAATGAAGTATTTATTGATCGTGTCGATCACGCTGCTAAAATGATAATCAACCATCAATTTCATTATGTCCAGAGCTAAGACCGATCTCTGGACAGAACAAGATAAAAGTTTCAATACAAGACTGTAAAGTCAAGTGTGATGGATTTAATCATGGAGAAGACATGTATGGTTAATAGCTTAATTGATTAGCAATTTGTGAACTTATGGTAAAGAAGAAGAAACTTACCATGTTGGAACACACACTGAATATGCCGCAGAAGAACAGATTTACGAAGCAATATTACGATTGGATTTTGGTTATGGAATTGTGTTTAACGTAATATTGGGTTTCAGAATTAAAAGCATAATGGATTTATGGTAAATCCCTATAATTATGGAATTGGAATTGAAGGAGAATTATGGGATATTTGACATAAGGAAAATCCCTTTATTTATGGGATTTGGATATGCTTCAGAAACAGATTATGAATAGGAATATTATGGAGATAATTATGGAGCTATTCTAATCTGCATTGGGCTATAAAAGGAGGACATTACATGGCT
>JAULKM010108694.1:0-23564 GCA_032355605.1 Rubia tinctorum
GCAGGGAGGACAATACTGGTACGATGGGGTGGAGGGTGTGGAGGGTGTTGGGGTATGGTGCCCTCCACTTGGAGGGTTACCACAGTTTGAGGAAGGCGGTGATCCACCACCTCCATGGTGACTTGGTGGGCTGTGGCCCGATGAGCCTGCAACAACAAGGTTAAATTTTACTTGGTTAAAGTGAACATACTAGGTTACATTTCACTGTATTAACATATATCTTCAAGAAAGACACAAAGTTTTACGTTAATTACCAGAAGGAGTGGGAGGAGTTCCGAAACCGGGATCGTTCGGGGGGCTCGGGTAGGAGTAGTTCTTCTGGTCTTCAACCGAGGTGGCGGAGATGGCGGGGAGGATGAACAGGTTCTGAGAAACTAGGGCTGCCGCCATAGCCCACAACAGCAGAGACGAAGGCTGGTTTCTTCTCTTAAGCTCCATGTTTTTTTAGGGTTAGTTAAGGGAGAGATGTGGAGAAGAAGGATAGGAATGGAGTGGGATTTAAAGAGGAGGTGAAGAATGGGAGTAAATATAAGCAGGTGGTTAGTTGTGTGTGTTGCGGAGGCATTTATGGTGCCATTTAAACCTCCAATATTGCTAGCTCAGTCTCTGTGTTACAGTATGTGTACATCTGTCCTCTTTAATTTCACGTTATATTTCTTACCTAGCAAGGTTTGATTATTCAACTGTTGCAAATTTACAAGAACACCTGCATATTGTACATATATGGTTATTGTTATTGGATTGAAGTTTTGCATCTTGTTACTTGTGTATAAACTTTTTTCATTCAAATTTGGAAGGTTTTTGAACATTTGAAATGAGCATGCATTCACTTGTTCCGTCTCATGATATGGTATCATGTTCACACTTTTTTTTTGAGACAAATTACCCTTGGTGGAGGAGTAAGTATGTGAAAAAGAAATAAATTTTTGAAAAGTAGTCATAAAGAATTATAGTAGTATAAACACAAATAAGATATAAGAAGGCTTAAATTATACTATATCCACAATAAACTCAATTCGGACTCTGGTACAATTTTAGATTTTAAAGTATTTAGAATTTCCATCTAAAAATCAATTTGCAGTGAGTGATTTGACTATATATACACACACACATATATATTAAAAATGTAAAAAAATGTTTTTAAATGTAAAATATAAGATATATTACATAAAAAGTACAATACATATTTAACATTAAAAAATGCTTTATTTATATTAAAATTTTAGTACTTAGTTTCACAAGTATAATGTATAAGCGAAAAATATATTAAACTATTCATAACTTAATTAAGAACAAACCAACTGCGAATGCGAGTAGACCTTTTCTAAATTTTATTCTATTCTGTCAAAAGAGTTATACATCATACTCATACATTATTTAAGTATTTGACAAAAATTAGTGAACCTTTAAGTCTCCAACCCACACTTCTAGTCCCATTACTCTTGGCTCATTTACTTTTTCACGTTTCTAATATATCTTTGATCGTAACATAAAAAGTTGATATTTAGAAAATAAATGTTAAGATGGGTTTAACAATATGTCATATGATATTTTTATCACGCATATATAAATTATATTAATTATCAAAATTTATTAAATTTCACTTTGAAAAAGTAAAAGTAAAGAGACCAATATTTGTGGGACGGAGAGAGGATCCTACTGCAAGGCGTAATACTAATGTGATAGTCTAGATCACGTGTTGGGTTTGATACTTAAAATGTTAATTATATTTTATTTATTGCAACACATTTACATATAATATCTAAATCGATCTAATACAAAACTTATTAAAACTTAGACAACACTTATTTTAATAAGTATTGCAAATACTCCTATTAACAGTAGTTCAAATTACTGATCCTCCAGTTATATCATGTTTTTTTTGGTTGATGAGATAACTAGCACTTGAAAAAAAATATATCTTTTGATAAGAAAATAGAAATCATTTCTTTGTAGCAAAGGTTATAAATGATAGTTACACTATATGTTTCCTTATATAATTAGTTTCCTTGTAAGTTATATTATAGATGATAATTTCCTTATAGACTTTAGTTACCTATTCCCGTTAGAATTTAGTTTGTTGTAACCCTATATATTGTAATCCTTATCATTGATGAGATGTGTCATTGATGTTATATCAACGCACCATAATAAAGTCTTTTATATTTTAAATGGTATCAAAACTGGTTCGTTCCGGGACCCCTCTTAATTCATCTCAAGGTCAACGATCTTTAGCTGCATTTTCCACACAGGACAATATCCTGCCCAACGACGTGGTCATTAGCTAGTTCGTTGATTTTTCTAAACTTATTTCTCTACTTCTATATTATTATTTTGGTCGTGTTAGTCATGAATACTGCTCTTACTACCATTCTATCGATGCCGCCGTTTCCTTCCTGCCACCGCCACCTTTACCTTTCTTAGCTATCGCCATCATCGCAAGGATCTCCGCCGCTAGCCTTTGTTGCACACTGATCTGTCATATGGTTGATTTCACTCTTATTGAAGTTAAATATTGCTTTACCGCTGCTGCTACGTACTGTTAATGAAATTGAATACTGCTCTACCGACTGCTACTATTACTGTTGTTGCTGCTAATTCCACCGTTACTGAAGTTGGATCCCATTTTATGGTGCTCATTTGTTTTTTTCTAGTTTTTTTAACGATTAGTAATTTCATAATCTTATTCGCAAGTTGGGTATTCTTGTTCATCATGATCCAACTTGAGGGAGGGTGATAAGGAAATAGATATCATTTCCTTGTAGGAGAGGTTATAAATGGTAGTTACGTTATAGAATCAGTTTTCTATATAATTAGTTCCCTTGTAGGTCAGATTATAGATGGTAATTTCCCTAAAACTTTAGAATCATATTCCAGTTAGACTTTAATTTGTTTTAGCACTATATCATTGATGAGATGTGTTATTGTTGTGATTGATATCAATGCAGCATAATAAAGTCTTGAGCGAAGTGCATAAATAACCCTACATAATTCATGAAAGTGCACTTATAACCCTATGATAATTGAAAGTGCAAATATAACCCCAGATAGTTAGTTTAGGTACAAATATAACTTTTTCCAACAGTTGGAGGCCGGATTATGATGAAAAGACCAATTTACCCCTCTATAAAAAAATCAATGAAATTACCTTCATATCCCTGCAGCCCTAATCTCCTTCATCTTCATTATTCTCTTCCACCCGAAGCTTATCTCCATCTCTTCTTCTCCATATCTGCTACCCACTCGCCACCCTAATCTCCATCTCATAATCTCCATTTCAGCTACCCACCTGCCGCCCTAAACCTCTACACACTTAAGTACAGTGTCATTTTCTTCTTCTTCTATGACATCATCGGACGAGAAATCCAACCCCCACAAGAACGACATGTATCCCCATGGCTCACTCCCACCACATCACGCCTGCTTGAACTGTCGTCACTCCCTTTTGCGTGTCCTCCGATTTGATTTTCTCTCCCTACCTCTCACCTGCTCATAAATTCCTCCCCAATTCCCCCACGTTTTTTCAGTTCTTGCTTTCATGTTGTTTGTTCATCCTGAGATTGGGGAAATCAGATTCGGATCCTTCTTTGTTTCGTTCTCACGCCTCTTTAATCCTAAGTTTTTGCTCTTTGATCGCGCGTTTTAGCTGCACGAGATGGCTATTTGAGAGTTTCAGGAACTGGGTTTTGATTCTTGGCGAGGGATTCTTTCTGGGGAGTGAGAATCGGCGCCTGTGCGTCGCGACCAGAGAGTTGCGTTGGGGGAAGATTGGGTGGGTTGAAGAAGAAATCAGGGAGGAGGCAGAGTGGGTGGCGGGGGGTAGCGAGATGGAGGGGGTGGAGGTGGAAGGTGGTGGATGGGGCTGGCTGGAAGGTGGTTAGGGTGGTGGTGGTCGGGCTTGGAGGAGGTGGGTTTGAAGGTGGTAGTGGACTGGTGGCGTTGGAGCAGCAAAGGGTGGACTGGTGGTGGTGTTTAACGGATGGGGGTGGTGGGCGAGGAGTATTTTTGTCTTTGCGTTGAAAGGGCATTTTGGTCATTTTCAATCAGTTAATGGTCGGAAATGACGAGTCAATGCCAAAATATAATCTTTAGGGTTATATTTGCAATTATGTATAGTTATGATTATTTTTGCACTAAAAATTATATCAAAGTTATATCTGTATTTTCTCAAATATATAGGGTTATATTTGTATATTTTTGTAAAGTCTTTTATATTTTTACATTTTAAAAGAGAGAATATAACAGGAAAATGAAAACAATAATTTAGTGGAAGAGGAAGCATGCAAAGAGAGAAGCGGATATACAAGGTGGATATTGGGTGTCACTTAATTGAGATGGCAGAGAGTTGTTGGTAGAACTCAAATGCAACAGTAGGTCACATTGAATGATCGATGACTCGATACACAGTAAATGCAACAGTCATAAGTTTGACAAACTTTGTCGGGATTTTGGGTTTACAATCTCTGTCGACACCACCTCCCCTTAATTTTATTATTACTTTTTTGTGAGGATCACTAGTATTGTCATCAACAAAGATCCCATGTCATTAAATTAGCTTAATCTAAATCGACTTTTACTTGTGTTATTAATGCAATTACCATCATACTTTTCATTTTAAAATTAATATAAATTTATTTTAGAAAAAAAATCCTTTGTTTGTATGTGTCCTTATAAATAGTTATGCAATTATTAAAAATCTCAAATCTAATACTCCCCCATTCCATCTTAAATTTAATACTAGAATAGTTTTCATGGTATTCAACAAACATATTTGGGCGTTAATATGTTTAACTATGCATAATAACGATAAATCACTACTACAAGGACCCCCCATGGCATCGGTATTCTTGTACATAGGCACCGGTATTTCGGCCCCCCGGACCATTGGTCCCTAAGTATGGCGGTGGTGAAACGTAGTTACAAAGGCATCGGTAACAAAAATCGGTGTTGAGAATTTATAACTTGCACCAGTTATAAGTACTGGTGCCGACATTTATGCAGTGGTGATTGTTCCCCATATTTGACACCAATAGGATACTACTGCTGCTTAAATGATACAGACTAGCACCGGGTTATAGTTGCTGGTGCTGGTTGAAAAAATGAAATCCAGTACCATTAATTTTGAGCACTGGTTCCTGTCAAGCACTGGTTTATGAAAGAAACCGTTGCTTGATATTGGAAGGGTCTAACATTTCCAGTATTGGTTTCACAAAAAACTTTCGGTGCTTGGAATGAGAAGGATCTAAATTTTTCCAGCATCAGTATTATTATGTAGCGGTGTTTTTTCCCCCAACAACGACACCTTATCTAGAAAACCAGTGCTGGTTTTGATTTTGCATTTACAATGCCCTATTTTAAATTTTCCTGGCCTATCCGGATCAAAACCCGAGGAAACATAATAGAGCAAACTCAGAGCAGCCAACGACACAAAATCTAAAAACAATATTAATTCCAACAAAGGAGATCAACCCACAAGGCTAAAAGTCTCTAAAACAAGGCTAATAAGTAAAAAAACTAAACAAAGCTAAAATGAGAATCCACCCACAAGCACATTTTCAAAAACAAGTAAATTGGTATGAAATCAAATTCCCCCCCCCCCCATAAATCTCCTACATGAGATCTAGAGAAGTCTTGCAGTGTTTGGAATATACGTCCACCCATAACTGACACCATCCGTCGGCTACTTCTGCCACCGTAGGCTCCTTTCTTCTGGGGAAATATCTGTTGCGTACAAAACAACCCGATGATTAATTACGTGAAGGTATTATGTAAGAAGAACAAATGTTTAATTTGTAATTTGTCGATGTACCTCTTGAATATATGTCGATGTAGTCTTGAGCACAAGTTCTTCCATGTACAGGAGAACTTAGTACCCGCATTCCCAACCACTTTCCCAAAGTCGATACTGCAAATGAAAAAATCAACATAAATGTAATTGTAGTAAAAAATGTTGGAAATGAAGGGACTCTTGGATTGAATTACTTACATCAATGTTTGTTATATTTTAGGTGTAATTCGGAGATGGTTCTATCTTGATCTTCTTCCTTTGATATTCACTTGCTATCTTGGTAAATTTGAACTTTTACTGGTTGCGTCACAAACACTTGTAGATGTTAAAATTAGTACGATGAAAGGAATGTTGGAAATGATCTTGTTTTCGTTAATGTTGTGGGGTTTGATTGCTCCAGTCATCGAGTCAAGAGTAAAAAATTCTTTCGTACTAGGGCGGATGAGTACTGAGTATCAATGATCATTGTGTTGAAAAGAAAGTAGGACATGAATAAATTTGTTAACGGGCTATAATTTTCCCTAATTAAAAAAATTGAAAAGTTAGAATTACAATTTAATATATGGCACCACATAAATCTTGGCATTAGATGCAAGCATGGTATCTAGAATGACTCTAGCACGACTTCTGCAGCTTTGATCTTCGCAGCATAGCCTCATGTTTAGCATGGAACAAACTAAATGTGACCATTGTTGGTTTCGAAGACTTGGTCCCAGAGGTGACTTGACAAATATCATTTGTTAGTTTATTAAACAAATTAGCGTACAAATAAATACAGTTTATGTGAAAAATTAAACTTTACCCCATCCATACATCTATATGTGAGTTCGCCATCCAAGCCATCGCTCTCGAGTGCCAAGTTTGTTTCTGAACTCTACCATCTCCTCAATAAACAAACCACTTTGATGTTTTGTGCCAAAAGTTGAAGGTCAGAACTCCGGAAACAAAACTACTTTTCCCGACTCTTGCATGCTCTTTAAAAGCTCGTTGCAATATTTGATGAATTTCGCCATGTTGCAATATGCCTTGAACGTGCGCTTGGTATTAATATGAAATTAATTAATCTCCATAAAATTAGGCCAACTTAAAAATAAATAAATAACGCACAAGATGGAAGTTGTTGAGAATTACCAGTCACAGTGGCCTTTCATGCCATAATTGTTGTTTCGATGGACGAAATGAGTTGCTTGATCTAGACTGTTTAGGAGTTAACGCCACGAATATCCATACAAGATCATAAATACATTTTAGAACAAACACTTCAACATCACACAATGGACTATATCTATATATTTTAAAACAACCGCTTCAACAACACAAAACTAAATATATCTCATACATTTTAGAACAAACACTCCAATATCACAAAATGAACCATATCATGCATTTTATAACAAACACTTAAACATCACACGACTAAATATATTTCATACATCATGAACAACATAAAAAGCCATGGTAATAGTGATGGGTACAACTCAAACGAACTTAACATTATAAAAGTTTCATTCATACATTTCATCGAATACATGTTATTTCATGTAGTGTAAAGGAACTTAGGGTATATACACAACAATAAATGTAGGACTGGATGAAGTACCTTCGAAGTAACGGGGAGGATTGCTAATCCGCCGATGCCGAGTGTAGAATGTGGAGAAATGGGGTTCTAAGACACAAAAAGTTGGGATTTTACGGTTGGTTTATATGGCGGATTTGATGGAGTGTAGAAATGGATGTTGGAATGGAGTTATAGAGGTCTAGATCATGGGTATTAATCAGATTGATGGGACAAACTATTTGGAAAGAGGAAGCGTTTGGAAAGAATAAACCGTTATACGCTGAGGAAGACGATCCACTTTATAAATATGCAGAGTCAGCACCAATACCTATGCCCGAGATGCCGGTGCTGAATTTAATCTAGTACAATCTAGGAAGGGCACTCATATTCTAAGTACACAGCACCGGTATAATACCGATTATGTTTCATGAAATACCGGTGCCTATTATGGTTAAGGTAGTTATGTACAGCTACTTTAAACAATAGTTTTTAGAAAAAAGAAAGGAATGGATTGATAAAATTTCTAACTATGGAGTACCAGTACTATAACCGCTGGCAGTTATATAAATATCGCTACCTGATTTCATTAAAGCAACAACTCAAGATGGTTAAAAAAAATTGGACAGAGAGGTAAAGGGTAAAAAGTTGGTTAAGTACAAAGCACCGGTATTACATACGGTGCCACACATGAGGAAACCGGTGCCAATTTACTTTAATTGGGCTGAATATGATTTCTGCCCAATATAATTTGGGCAGGAAATATGCTTTCCTAAACAGCACCGGTATATAAATATGTGTCATGTGTAAAATCTTGAAATTTTGAATTTTTCGCCAATTTTGGTAGAAAATATATGTTTTTCAAAGCTAACCATCAGTCAACACCGGTTTTTGCCTTTAAAAAACCGGTGCCTTTGTATTCTTCAATATTTAGTATTCGTCGTTATATTGGCAACGTGTGCTGAAACGTTTTTTTGTCATTTTTTTCCGGCAATTGAACTGAATAATATTCAATTCAAACATTCCATATATCCCGTGTTCCAAAATGTGTCAAATGGATGAACGAAAATGGTCCGTATCAAACTTTGGTAAAATTACTCTATTGCCCAAAACTAGTTACTTCTTCTTCGTTGTATCAAAACAACTTGCTATTGATTATTCTTGGGTTATTATAAGTTTTTTAGTATAAAAGTATTTTTCCATGAAATTTAATAAAGCGCCAGTACATGCTTTAGAGTATCTTACTCTAGATTACTTAGAAACTAGGAAGTCCAAGCGGGAAGGATTATTAGTAAAAACAATTCACAAAAATTAATAATTTTTTTTATTCATCCAAACGGATTTCAATTTGGACCTTCGAGTGAAGTTTTTACTTTTTTGCCTCCAAGAATCTTGGAATTGTCGAAACGCAAAATTGGTGATGATGTACTGAAATTCAATAATATGTGATCACAACTATGTGATTTGGACATTATTGGGTAAACGTAACATCTTTTAAACTTAAAACAAAGAAGTCGTACACCATTTTGTGAAATTGCATTGTTGCCCAAAAGCGTGTGAACACCTTATCCGCTGCTTCAAAATACTTGAACTTTGTTATTATAGCCTAAATATAAGATCATTAAATAATAGAATTTTCAATGATATAAAACTATGAAGAGGTAGTACATGTTCTAGACTAAATTATGCTAATAGTTTGGAATTAATAAAGAGAAACCGGCTTGATTTCAAAATTAATAAAGGGAAATCGATAATAAAAATGACTACGTAGCCCAATTTATCCTGGTACTTGCAATACCAAAACCATAAATTCAATTCAAAATAACATAGATTGGCTCTAAACGTCCCATCAAAATAAAAAGTGCAAAAATCCATAGTTTATGAAAATTTTATAGAAAATCATGAATAATATCGAGCGAACTGATCTTCATCCAACATCTCTGCATCTTCCCACATCGCTCTGTCCAGCTCTCGTCCCTCGGTATCTATGGAAAGGCCCAACTTCTTTCAAAGCATTGGGGAATTGACACTGGAATACCTTACCCAAGTGATTGCACCAGGATTTTGGATAATGTGATTTCGTAAGCAGATTTTAGACACCAACCTCCACCGCCTCGAATCTGGATTCCAATGAAGGAACCAAATTGTCATGAGGCATTTTGTAGAAAGAGTTTACTGTAATATTCCCCAATTCTTTTCCGTATATGTCGTGCGAATAGTGCGAGACACCCGCTTTTGTCCACAGTGCGGAGATGACGTTGCAGTAAGCGTAACAACCGAATTTATTTGCATCATGTCTCAATCTTCTCACCATTCAAATACCTACATTCAATCGCAGTTTCTGCTTAATTGCGTACAGATATGTAAGCCTCAGTTTGTGAACATCCTTGTTCACTGTGACCAGGTTCATTCTAGATGCTACGAAGTGGTACCATCCATTCATCTCGGGCGTGAGGGCTTTCTTTGGAATATTTGTCCAATCAGGTTTGACAAGTGAATCGACATCAGAATCCTTCCTAGTAACCATCTTCACGATCTCGTTCCTAGTGAGGTAATCAAAATCCCAACTATCATCGACCTTGAAGTGGAAGGCAAAAATTCATCCTCCTCGTTTGGAATATTTGGCAACCCATACAATTTGTTTATGGATTCAGCTGTCAATTGGACCATTTTCCCTCTACATAACGCCTCATCCCACCTCGGACCACACCTCAAATTTGTGTTGAATTCACTCACTATGCTGAATTTAAACATTGTAGGCGTGTCACAAAACTTTTCCCATCCAAGTATCCTGATAGATTCTTCAAAGGGGGGAGATGTTTCTATTCATTTCTTCGGAAAATCCTACCTTGTTCTGTAAGTTTGTTCGATTAGCCTTGCCTCCTCCGACAAGAACCTCTTCTCTTGTAGTTTAATATTAGATTGAATCCTCGGAGAGGAAGTTGATGCATTGCGTGTCATCTTCAATGGAGTTTTTGGTGCCATATCCTATAAAGTCCACTCAAACATTTTAACAAATACCTTCCATGCATCCAAAAACCCGTAAACAATACTAATATTTCAAACATGAACAAACATTCAACCAAAATCAATAAAAATCTAAGAATAGAGATATGTAACTAATCTACATTAATGGTTCGTACATCATTTCTTTATAGAATACAAGCAATTGTACATAAAACCTAACAAATATTTTTCCAAAACCTTACATGACTAACTTTCTTGTTAAAATTATAAATATTATTGAAAGGGAACTCACCTTAGTCCTTAACAATGTTTGGGTTGATGATCCCCCAGTGATAGTAGGGAAGATTTTCTCTCCAACTTCGTGAATTGGAAGGTGAAGCATATGTGGATCTGTTTTTTATATATGTGAAGTTGAAATTAGCACTGGTATAAAGTATGGATACCGGTGCTAGTTTTGACACAGATAGCAGCTTATTGCTGCTTTAAATCTATTCATTGGAATTTTTTACAATCGGAGACTAAAATTTAAAAATATTTTCTAAGTACAAGTTGTTATACCGATGCTAGTATGGACAACAACTGGTGCCTTTTTAGATAAGGCAGCTGCATAACAATTCTTTAAATCAATTCATTTGCATAAAATTTCCAACCTAAGGCTAAAGTTTAAAAAATATTGTCTAAGTACATAGCACCAGTACAGATACCGGTGCTAGTAATTGAAATATCTGGTGCCTGTTCAGGTAATGCAGCTGCTTATTGCTTCTTTAAATCATAATATCAGTCCACTATTCCAACCCGAGACCAAATGTTAAAAATATTTTTGAAGTCCATAGCACCGGTACAACCACCTTTACCAGTTTTACCAAACATCTGTGCCTTTAATGAAACAGAGCAAACATTCTGTTTTCAAGCACCAATTTTTCGTCCTCTTACCGGTGCTACTTTTCATTATAAAATTTTAAGAAAAAGATATAATGAAGGAGAACGGAGAAATGCACGACACTACAAACGAACTAAACCCAAATTTATATATTAATATCGATTTGTTGAATCGATCCGTTCGAACCATGGTACCGTTATCAACCCACCGACACTTGAATACCACAAATTTGAATTCCACTTAGTTTAACTCCCAAATATCTTCAATCATCCCATAAAAGGCCATCACTATGGTTTTTATCTTTCTTGCTGGACTGCTACATCGATTCAGATTCAATGTAAACTCCATTTTTCTGCGTCGTGCTCTAGTTGTCCATCTCAAAGGTTAAAATATGGAAACCATTAATATCATACCCTAGGTAATTTCTGATAGTGCAGTTTGGTCTCCTAGAAAATGCTCAAAGTTTACTAGGCATGCCATTCACATTGCAACAATTATAAAACCAATTAAAAAATGTGGAAGAATGCTCTAGCTGTATTCTATTTGAAGACCAATCCAGATATAGTTATTGTAAATTTGACATGTGCTCTTAAACATAGATTGCAGTCTCCCTACTATTGCGTAAAACATAAAGGTGAACTGTCATCAACTCAACATTGAAGGGTGTATAAAGTGTACCTTTTGAATATGCAACCCCATTCTTTCTGCCAAAGTGCACATGTTCAGGAAATCTGACCAAATTATTACAAACTAAGTTCGAAGTACAATATTCAATGATCTCCTCGGTAATGTACCTTTGCACGATTGTTGCATGAGAATGTGACAATCATGTGATTTCAAGGCGTTCATACGCAATCATCATTCACAAAGTGACAAACATTAGAAGAGTATCCATATGGTACCTTTATTCCTTAGATACACTCACAAACTGATCTCCTCTCAACTATTAACAGATTGTAAGGGGTAGGAAGGAGGTACGTTGGCTTCCCTATCACCTATGGGGCTAGGTCCGACCAAATCCCAAGCTCCGACAAATCCTTCCGCGAATTCAAGTTATCTTTCATCTTCCCAGGAATGTTGAGTAAGGTACCAATCAAACTCTCGCACACATTCTTCTCAATGTGCATTACACCCAAACAATGTTGAACCTCCAAATGCTCCCAATAAGGTAAATCGAAGAAAACCTACCTATTCTTCTAAGGTCCTTCAGGTGCTGCACCCATTTTTTTCATCTTTTTCCCAAGAACAACATCAATTTATTCACCTTGTTGTGGATGACAACCCCCTTAAATTATCTTGGCACCTTCCTGAACTCCTTCCCGCCAACAAACTGAAACGCGTCCTCACGCAATTTGTGCTTCATCAAGAGGAATTTCAGTTTGCGACGATTCTTCAGCCGTTGGTAATCTGTGGAATCTTTTAACACTGGACACACCTTGTGTCCCTTCACCACATAACCAAAAGGTTTTTGTATGCAAGAAAATCATTTATAGTATAAAAAATAATTTCCTTGAAGTTGAACTATGATCCCTGAAAATCACCAAACAAATCGACACCGTCGGCCCATAGAACCTTCACTTCTTCTATCAGAGGTGCCAGATACGTATCGATGTCATTTTCAGGCTGTTTCAGCCCTGAAAATCAACAAAGGCATCAACACATATTTTCTCTTCATACTCAAATAAGGTTGAAGGTTGTATATGACCAGCATTACCCATCATAAACGGTGCCTAGATGTCATGTTGTCGAACGAGTTCATTCCTTCAGTACACAAAGCTATCCTCAAGTTCATTGGCTCACCTTCTAATTCTGAATACCTCATATCCAATCGCTTCCATTGATCGAGATCATCTGGATGATGAACCACATTCTCATTAAGAGAACCCCTTCCTATGTACCAATTCATGTTCTTTGCATCATTGGCGTTCTTGAACAACCTTTTCAGCCTCAGAATTATTTGAAGATACCACATGCATTTTGTAGGAACCTGTTTCCTTAACTTCACAACATCATCTCCATGGACAACTGCATTTCTCCTTTTCTTGTAGCGTGAAACATGGCATACTGTGCAAGCCACTTCCATCTTCCACTCACCCATGTACAAAATACAATCGTTGGGACAAGGATGTATTTTTTGATACTCCATTCCTATCGGACAAGCCACTTTGCACGTTCTTTGGACAAACACTTGCCCAACTTGTTGAAATCCAATGAAGTTAACTCTTTTCTAGTCATACTACGTTCTAATGTTTTACAATGTGTTTTGGCTATGCCTACCTCGTCGAATCCATCATCGTCATTTGAACCAAATCCCAATGTCGCGGGTTGGCTATTTTGTGAACGTGACGCATCATCACGAGTCCTTTTCTCAGACATTATTGAATCAACATTCACAATTTCTCCAATATACCAAGACACTAACTTCATCAAACTAAGTTATAGAAGAAAATTGCAGATATGAGATCGACATCAAACATCTTCTAATTTTTACACTAGGTAAACAACCAATATGTACTAGATAGAATGCAAAATATCATAACCCCGGTTACGACCTAGCTCACAATCATTACGTATTCACTAAACATTCAAATTAAACTATCAATATAAACAGTAGACCCAAAAATCATTGACTATTAAAAAATCCATCGTGTCGCTTCAAAAAATCGGGGGTTTAGAACAACTAACATTTACATCAAACAAGTGGAAGCTTAATTTTAATCAAAGATTGCCCACCTTCAAGTACAATAGCAAATGAGCTTATTCCCTCTCAATAATGAGAAATTGAAGTGATAATTTACCGAATATAAGAGAAATGTAGGAGTAGTAAGGATGAACACACACCTTTAATTAATAGATGATGAAATGATAAATTGGAGATAAATAGAAATGGAGTGGAGGGAAGAACATGTTTTGGTGTGGAAGACACAGGGGGAAACTCATGGGTTTTCTTAGGATATTTAATACCCTTTGGAAACCCATCTTTAATGCTTTTCCCATCAAATAGTATTTCCGAACTCGGAAGTGCTTACGGCTCTTTGCATTTTACCCTACAAACAAGTTTTGAGTTCGGAACCTGTATTAGTATTAAAAAAAATCTATCCCTAAATCAACAAATCAACAAAAACAGAGAAAGCCCCAATTAAAACACTCCTCAACCCCTAACCATCAAATTGTTGCCAAATTCCCCAATCTCATCACAATGTCGAGGCCTAGTCACACAAAAAATAGTAACAGGACGGTGAGTGACCGTAGCTATCAACCATTCACCGAGATCGAGCGGTTGGAGAGATTTTTCAATAAGAAGGCGGAGGATAGGTGTTTTGAGTTCTCCAAGCACAAGGTTATTAATTTGAAAGTTATTCTTGCATCGTCGATGTCCGATTTGATCCTATGTTATTTGGTAGACCCTTTTAAAGTTCAACACCTAGAGAATTCATTATGCTTAAAGGAAAAATGTGTATGTAGATGAAGTGATTCAATTTTAAGCTAGTTTGCAACAAAGCATGAATAATCGAAATGTTAATGGAAAATAATTTTGGTTACTAAGTATATATTCAACGTGGCCCTTGGATCTACCTACACCTCCCCATGTCCCCAAGATATCTATCACCAACAAAGTTGGTCATTGGTCACCGAAGCCACCCAATTAGATCCTGTGGCCATGGCTAGGAAATATTTCCATCGAAATGGAAATACTGCAGGCCCATTGAAGAGCTATGACATTGGCGTTCTTACGGTTAAGCAGCGACTCATTTATGAGTGGATATGCTTGAATGTGTTGCCAATGGGTAGGAACACATGTGAGCCGACCACGGTAATCTAATGCTTTTCTACTACGTGATGAAGGCAATGAAGATAAGCCCCTGATTCACCATAATTATGAGCATGTTCAAGGCTGAGAATACAAGGAAAAATGATCTCCTCTACGGTGGCTTGATCACTGCTATGATCAAGAAAGTCGGAGTCCAGCCCCAAGATCGCTATCTCCGATTAGAGTACAATGATATGGCCTGGTTCCTAGACAAGCAGTTGACGATCAGATTTGATGGTAGATGGGAGCAAAGGGTGATTCTTGGATAGGCCGCAAAGAATGCAAAAAGAGCTAGGGATTGCAATTTTTATTGAGCCAAGGGATCGTCTTCCCGTAAGTTTATAAATCCATTTTATATATTTTTTAAAAAATTATCCACATTAATTTTTTTGATTATTGATGAATGTGTGTAATTTTTTTTGTTGTAGACAAGTTCGCAAAACAGTTGGAAGATCCGAATTGGCCGGTACTTGAACTGCATTCGTGGCGACATGGAGGAGACCCAGAAAATGTTGGCTAGAGCGGAGGCGCAACAAAAATGTTTCATGAAAGCACATGGAATCCAGCTTGAGCTAAGCAAGTACAAAGAGCCGCTAATCTTTGAGCCGGTTTTTGCGGAGAGCGACGAAGAGGCAAAGAAGGGGGGGTGTGATGGTGCGAACCAATGGGAATGCAATGTCTCGGAAGACATTGATTGCATGTTTGAAGATATGTAGAACATTTGCTACTTAACTTATTAATCTATGCTTTCATTCTGAATAATTTATTAGGATGCAATTTAAAGATATTTCGTACAATTGTAAATTTGTTAGGATTAATTTTAATGAAATTTGGTACAATTCATAATTTGAAGGTTGTTTGATTAGTTTAAGTTTTCTTCGTTGTTTTATACTTAGTCAATGATGATTTGAAAAACCCAAAGTGTTATTAATTTATATGAATGACATGGACTTCGAAAGCTTTTTTGTAAAATTAACTATTAGGGCCGATGCATTTTTGAGTTCGAAAATTGCTCGACTCTTTTAAAAAAAGCCTAGAACGCGTTCCGAGTCCATAAATGAATCGAGTTTGGAAAGTCACCATTTGAGCCAAATTACTTTCCGAGTTTGGAAAGTTGTATTCCAAGCTAAGGTCCTGAATCCGGCACTCCTCGGGAAATAAAGGCTAAGCATTTATTTTGTTTTTTAAATCGGTTCCTGTCCGGAACCAAATTGGCTCCTCGCAATGAAGAGCCAAATTCAGCTTACGAGTTTAGAAAGGTAAATTTGGCTCTTTTTTTAATTGGGACCGAGCATCATCCAAACTCAAAAGATGCTCCGTAAAAATATATAAAAAACAGCTCCAAATCGAACCACACCCTCATTCCCACTTAATTCACAAACCCTAAAAAACCTTTTCAACTTCGGAGAGTACATCGGTTCCTCAACTTCTTCAAGCAAATGCCCGTTAAGTAACAATGACAAGAGGAGGTTCATCACGCGTGCCCTGTTCTAAATCCACCTGCAATAATCCCGGATATGACCAAGTCAAATTTGTGTCTTTGTTTGCTCAAACTAGGTACGATTAATTACGTTTGAAAGAGAAATTTCTTGATTGCTGTGTAGTTGATTTCAATGATTATTTGTGACGAGGATTAACCAATCCCTTAGAAAAGTGCAGTGACCAACAAGTATAGAAGTTTCTCTCGTGTAATAAATCATCGTATTTTGATTTGACTTTTCAATTCTTTAGCAATCTACACGAGGTTGAGAATGACGATTACTCCACTGGGGTAGGGAGGATTGATATTACAATTAACCAATGGAGTTTGAATAAAACCCTAGAGTTCAAAAAGTGTTTACCCGGATGAGATAGAGGATCTATTGGATGATGTTTACCATAAGGGATAAAGGGCCACTACTAGTTGATTACCCATATATAGACCCTATATATCCAATGTAATGTGAGGTATTACCAACGCAACAGGGTGGATTTTGGTAAGCTGGGGACTTTTTCACTAAATCACTTGACAATCGATCATCGTATTGTATATGGAATTATTGCTAGATGTTTAGTTCTGTTAGCCGGAGACATCACCCATCCTACCTATACCACCTTGATGTTGTTCTATTTCATAATGGAGGGTGGGAAATCAACCTCGGGGCAGTGATATTTAGGCATATGCTTTGGGTTGCCACCTCGAATAAAGTGGTGATGAGTCTCCCATGCGGAAATTTGATCATCCTCATATTGAAGAAGGTCGAGGGGTTGGAAATTTCCGTTGAGGAGAACCCACCGAAGTACTTTGATAAGACTTACTTCGAAAATAAGAGGTGGGTGTTGGTCACTCGCAAATGGTGCCACAAGGTCCAAGGTGGTAAGGAGCCAAGCAAGAGGCCGAGAGTTGATGAAGGTTTGTCAAAATCATTTTTTAAGTACTATTTAATTACTCTCTATTGTTATATATATATATGTGTGTGTGTGTGTGTGTGTGTGTGTGTGTGTGTGTGTATGTATGTGTTTGTGTTTACCTTAGGTAGATTAGGAGAAAGCCTACCTCAAAGGTGTTAGAGATTGCTAAGTGGGTTTGCAAGGAGTTCTCCTCCATGAAGGCGAGGATTTTGGTGATTGAGAAAAGACAATGAGCCTATGGACGCCACCATGCATCCACTCACCGACCTTATTTTGATCGATCCACATCGACGAGTGATCTTAAGGATGACTTGGAGTCAGACATTCCATAGATCTTGCTTTGTTTAATTGTTCTAAGGATTTGAACTTGTCTCATTTTTAGGATTTTTTTAAATATTTGTTGATGGTACTAGTAGAATATTGGTTTGATTTTACTTTAGCAATTTCTCAATTTTAATAATTTGCAAGAGAATATGCTAGTTTATATTTTCAACTTTGAATCCTATTTTAAACTATGGATGCTATTTCAATTTTCAAGTTTGAATGCATTTTCATATCCAAAGCTTGTTTTTTCTACTTAAACATTTATAGATGTCTGATTCAAAAAGAAACTATGATCATTGAAATTTTAAAGTAGTTCGTTTTCAAAACAAAGACAATTACAATTGGTGACGCTACTTCTTCTATTTTCTTTTCTTCAAAACCTTCTAGGCCCCCTCCTTTTACAGGTGACCTTACCATGGATGTTAGCCCAAATTCCCTCCTCGTGATCGCTGCGTCCTAAAAAATAATTTAACCTATGATCGTTCTCCTCAATCCAGATAGCATCATCCATTCCATTACCTGTTGAATTTTTTGAAAAAACCAAGAGTTTCATCGACATCATATTCTTAAAAAAAAGCGCATTTCACTTCCCAAAAATCTCCCATCTAGGATCAGAAGGATCCCTTAAATAAAAAACATGTTGCGCTTGGGAGGTAAATATGAAAGGATCATCCCGCCAACCGATATGACTCTTTTCAACAAGGGTGAAACCAAAATCCTCCGCCCACTGCCCATTGTTCAAATTCACCAACTGACATTTAAAAATTGCGACTCGCATTGTGAAATAGACAAGCTCCCAGTTATTAGAGATTGTTCCAAAGTAACACTAATGAGAGTACATGGGATTATTCTCACTTCCATTACCGACATGCAAAGCCTCTGACACGAGAGACATTCCATTATTCTAGGACACACCCTTATCATCCACTAATTTTGTGGCAAATTAAAACCATTGATGTCCTAACCTCTGCAAGAAAGTACAGTGGCCTGCGTGCCAACCATTTAACTTTCATAGGATGATCACCTACGGCAAGATCATGCAACAATGAGGCAAAAGTTCCAATGTGTAATTAGAGCATCTGCGCTTCATTGAAATTAGGGCTGGCAACCCTAATGACATCTATGTGAATCTCTATATATGGAACAACGGCTTCATGATTGAGAAGAAAATAAAGATAGCCAGTACATAAATCTTCCGCGCTAAGGCTGAAAAGTTTCCCCTGCTTAACCCCTTAACCTTCGAACCGTCCCTCATGTCTATGAGTTAGAACCCCAACCAAATTGACCTCCTTCATATAATTAGTACGAAAATCGATGACCTTTCATGCCACGTATCTCTACACAATACTTGCATCAAGCCTGTACCAATTCTTCACAACATGCTTGAATATTTGCATGTACCTTTCAGAGGGGTACATTCACCTCAAAAACACAGAACCAAAAATCTTTATCTCCCGCATGGGATGAACACAAAAATGACCATAATTTCACAGAATCAGGGGGAAAATTACTTTTCCATCCGACACAAAACTTCAAAGATCATTGATTGCAACCGGTCTAACTTTGACATACTAATGTTTTTCCTACAAATGGAATTGAAAATCAAACATAGCTTTGCTATGCACAATCTCACATGGGATGGAAATAACGAGCGAATCACAATTGCATTCAATTCTTGCATTAGTTTGTGACAATCATGAGACTTCAACCAAAGAAACTTCAAATCCTCAACTGACAAACATGTACTGATGTAGGACGAATACGCAGCTAGGACCTTAACACTACTAAGGGTTTCACAAAATGATTTCTTCTCAGACTGAGACATAGAATAATAAGCAAGGGGCAAGTAATAATGTTCTCCAGAATTCATAAGCCCTAAGTTCTTAATTTCCATCACAACCAAATTCAACCGAACCTTAAGTATGTTCTTTGTTTTTCCAGGGGTATTAAACAACATACCGACCAAAGAATCACACACATTCTTCTCAATGTGCATGACATCGAGACAATGTCTAACATCCAAATACTCCCTATAAGGTAATATGAAAAAAATGGAGCACTTATTCCAACTCCCATCCACAACTATTTTACGTTTCTTCTTCCCAAAGTCATTGGGCAAATTCTTCACTGATTTGAATATCTAGGTGCATGTTCATGCAACTGGTGCACCTCTAACCTCTACTTCCCCGTTGAACCATCACCGTGGATGGTCCTCCGGAATAAACCTTCAATGATCTTGATATACGGTTTTACAACCATGCTTCAAGTGGTGATAATTAGTCTCCTTATTACACACGAGACAAGCAAAGTGACCCTTCACTAGGTAACCTGACAAATTCTAGTAGGTATGGAAATCATTAATGGTGAAAAAATAACATTACTTTCAATATTAAAAATCTTCAACACTACTATCATATGTTCGAACATTCACATTAAATAGAGTAAAAAAATCATCGACAAGAGGAACAAGACAACACATCTATGTCATTACCTAATTGCTTAGGACCAAAAATCATCACAGACCACAACATATACTTACATTTCATTGTCAACCACGACAAAAGATTGTAAATAACCAACATAACATTCCAAGAACTATGTTTACTACTCATATTACCAAATGGATTCATTCTATCAGTACATAGGCCTAACCTAAAATGCCAGGGTTCTGAGAGAAGCTTTGGGTAAAGAGCATCGATTGTTTTTCCATTGTTCACCATCCAATGTGTGTCTAATCATATCATCCACCCATCGATCCCTCTCCGCGTGCCAGCGTATGAATCTTGCATCTTCCTTACACTCAGATATCTTCTACAATCAGGGAATTATAGGGATGTACCACATCAATTTTGCTGGTGTCTTTTTCTTTGGCTTAGTTTACACTTCCGCACCCATTACAATCACACTCCTTATCAATTTGTAGTGAGACTCACCATAGACTTGACATGTGTCTCGATTTTCATCGTCTTTCCCCCAGTAGAACATACAATCATTTGAGTAAGCATATAACTTTATCAATATGAATCCCATTGGGCAGAGAATATTTTCGCGGCATAAAACCTATCCGGAATAAGATTTCCTTCAAGGAGCAACCCCCTAAACAATTTGAGAGCTTTAGCCATCAATTTATCGGCCCACCCCTCAAAGTCGCATTCAATACCGAGTATTTTGAACCATTTTACAATGGTGTCTCTTTGTCGTCATGTAAAACTCATAAGACCTTGAGTTTACCTTTGAACTATCTTGCAATATCCTCAACCATTTCATCAAATTCCACAATCCCATATAATTAATCTCCCACATTCGTGTTACTCAATTCAATATCCCGAGACGTTTCTCCAACTTCCCCATGCCATACCCAAAAAGTGTAGGTAGTTTCTAACCCCCTCAATATGAGATGGGATCACAATTTCTTTCTCACTAAATACACATCATTTTTTACAATCTTCACACAAGCATCTGACTCGCACTACACCATTTTAGAAACATCTTCAAACGCTAGCGTAAGAAATGTTTCAACCAATGGCATGTAATCAGGTAATTTTCTAATAGCATTACCCATGGGTTCATTCTGATCCATTATCTTGCAAGTCAATTACAATGCAACCCATTAGGATTTCCACAAAAATAATCATAAGCCACTCCAAATTAACCTAACTACGAACCCTAATTCAAAATAGATATTGATAAAACCCTAGTTTCAAGATAAGTTCAAGCAATAATGTGAGAATTTAAAGAAATGGGTGCGTTTTTCCCTTATATAGAGAGTGGATTCTGAACTCGGAATCCACATACATAATAAATGTTGCACAAGTACATACCCTTCTAAGTTCGATATAGGACCCGATAGATCTTTCGAGTTTTGAAAGTCTGTTGTCCTTTAAGAAATGGTAGAGGAATCTAGTTACGAACTCGTAAGAGATATTGGGGCCCTGTTCCAAACTCGGAAACATTGTCAATCAAAGGTTGGTTTGACACAACCGCCTTTAATTAGGGATAATTAAAGACGATTATTACGTTAACTGCCTTAATTGGCGGTTTAACTACCTTTAAATCGAATTAGCGGGTGCCGAACATGGGTTCCAAGTTCTGAACGCCTTCACCAAGGCGGTTCCGCATTTTTATTGAATCTTCTGCCATTGCCATCCTTTAATAGGCTGGTATCTACTAGTGTTTGATAGAAAATAGAGTGTCGAATAGTAAAATGTGCAATTTAAATTGGGATAAAGAAATTATTGTTTCTCTATGGTATACTCACATCGTCTCATTACGTTTGACCTATTTAATTTTTCATGGTATCCAATGATCATTTTTTTACCGTCAATATCCCTAGCTACGTATCCAAAAAATTATATTTAGAAAATAGATGTTAACATGAATCTAACGGTATCTCATATGGTATTTTATCATGTATATATAAATTTATATTAATGGTCAATGTTTACTAAATTTGATTTTGAAAAAGTTAATGACCAAAGAGTTGTGGAACGGAGGGAGTATTTATTTATAAAACACTTTATTATAGATAAATATAAATTTCACTGTTTTCGAGAAAATTAGTTTCACTATCACAATCCTGCTAAATGAAAAGATGTGGGAAAGATGTAAAGTTTAATTCTCCCTCTTGCCGTTTCAAGTTACAATTCAGTTATTCATTTTGTAATTTTTTAAATTTATTTTTAACATAAAATTAAATTGGGTGTATAAATATAGAATGAAGTGCTTATATAACCCTCAGTTCTTTGTTATGTGCAAATATAACCCCGAGTTTTTTGAAAATGCGGATATAATCAAAACCATCGAAGTGAGCGGCTGTACCCAAATAAATTAGGAGGGAAAAATGGGTACTCGGGTATAAATTTACATATTTTGGCCGGTCATGGGTATATCTGCACTTTTGAAAATCGACCATGGGTATATCTGCACTTTTGAAAAACTGAGGGTTATACTTGCACTTTCCAAAGTACTGATAGTCATCTAAGCATTTTACTCATAAATATAAATATTATTCTGTGAACCCTTATTAAATTTGTTAGATCATATATTTTCAATGTATCAACTTTTCTCAAATTTTAAATATCTTTAATGAAAAATATTAAAGAATAATTGTTTTGGATAATAATTGATTTGGCAAGCCTTTGAATTTACCATCAGGTAAAAGAACAGAAATAAATAATAAAAAAAAGTTGTTCGCGCCTTTATTACACACTATTGCATTAACAGATTCGTTGCACAGCGATTGTGAAATTCTGACCTGGAATCGCCATCCTAACATATTTTCGATATAGCAACATTATGTCTGACACCAAATATTGCAAACGACGGCTTCGGCAAACCAATATGCGGAGGTGAACTGATAAATGCCGCGTTATATGTGATGTTCAACGTCGGTGTTTCATAACCGACGCTGGTCTGGAAAATCAACGAGTATTTTTGTACTTGTTCCAAATTCGGATCAGGTATTCAGAAAATAAAGTGGTTTGTTAAGATTTCGTAAGTGATATTAGTTTTGTCCACTCCGCTAAACTCAAAAATTGGAGGACACTTGATATCGGAACATATATCAAAAGCATTGTTAAATGTAACAAAATTACTTCGTAGAACACCAAGTAGTTTTTGAAAATGTGACCGACGAAGGAACTCACACTAGTGGAAATAAGGGTAATTAAAGGCGGTTCTAATGAACCAGAGAGTCAGTTTTCAGTTAAAACATTCGCATTTAATTGAAATCCGAATGCGGTTCTGTTGTGCGGAATACCGAGAAAGAACAGGCGAAGAAAATAAAAGCAAAAGACAAAACACCAGAATTTACGTGGTTCACCAATTTGGCTACATCCACGGCCGACCA
>JAULKM010108719.1:0-23559 GCA_032355605.1 Rubia tinctorum
AATGCTAAATAACAAATGCTTCAAGAAAGAGTGAAATAGAGGTTCTTACTACATTAGTTTGGAAGCTTCAATCCAATACTCCCAAGGAGCTAATTAAGATAAATACAAACAACCCATAACTAAACTACAAAAACTATGAAAAGAAAGAAGAAAAGAAGAAGAGAAAATGGAAATCTAGGGTTTTTGGAGAGCTATTTTTGTCCAAGAGAAGTTATGGAATGATGATAAGGAAGGGGTATTTATAGTCCCCAAAAAGGAGAAGAATGGTTAATTTTGGGTTCGGGCGCGAGGGCGCGCATTGGCCGCACACTGACCTCGTGGGGGATGCATTATCTCGGGCAGAGTTGCTGGGCGCTGCGCGTAGAGAACGGGCGCGGGATGACCGGGTGCTGGGCACTCGCCGATCGCGGGCTGCTCGCTCTGGCGTGCGGGATTAGGAGCTGCCCGTGCATTTTTGACTCCGAGGCTCATTTTCCTCATCGTTTGGGGTGCGCGAGCGCGTGATTAAGCTCCCGACCTTCTTCACCCTTCCGATCGGCCGGCCGGTCTTCGGTCGGTCGCTATGGGTGAACCGTTGATCCGATTAGGGAGTTCTTGTAGTCGATTCTATAGTGCTCAAGAAGAAAAATCCAATGGTCCCACCCTTAGAGGTTGGTTCTTCTTGTATTTTTTCGGGAACTCGGTTAAAACGTCTGAATCACAATTCATCAGCTTCTTCGTCTTCCTTCTTCGACCCTTTTATCTTCTTCCACGTTTTGACTCGTGGCCTTCAATCTTCTACCATCCTTACGAATGACCTTCAATAGAATACTCCAAATTTCTTAAGACCAATCTACAAATTAAGCTCACAAAAAGGAATCTAGATGCTCGTAAGGACCAAAAATCCATTAGACTCAAACTAGGTTGCAAAATGAAGGATTTGGATATGAAAACCGAAAACGGTTATCTAAACCCCTTATGATGTAAACCTACCTAAATCTAAATCTTCCAACAAAAAGATAACAAAAAAGATGTTAAATGCTTCGGAAAATACATGCATTTGACGTCTCATCACCTAGCCATTGCTACAAGGTCTAATAGGGTGGCTTCGGTGACCGATGGCCAACTTTTTTGGTGATAGATTTCTAGGTGGCCATGAGAATCTGTTTCGTTTATCAATTACTCGAGGGAGGTATAGCTAGATCCTGGGGTCTCATTGATTTCATACTTCTTAACCATAATTAGTTTTCCATTGACCTTAGTACTATCCCTATTATTCATGTTTTGTCCTAAATTGGCATAAAATTGAATCACCTTGTCTACGTGGACATTTTCATCTAAGCACAAAAAATTCTCTATGTGTTGAACGCTGAAATGATCTAACAAGTAACTTAGGATCACGTATGAAATAATTTTGGAATTAATCACCTTATTCTTAGAAAATTCAACATACCTCTCCTTCGCCTTTTATATTGAAAAATTGCTCCGATGGCTTAATCTTGGTGAACGATTGATGGCTACAGTCACCAGACGCCCTGGTATTCTTCTTTGTGTGCCTAGGCCTCAACATTGTGATGAGATTTGATAATTTTTGAACAATTCAATTGTTAGGGTTTAAGGAGAGGTTGAATTGAGGATTTGGTGTGTGAATGTCTATATTATGATTTGGGCTTGTTTGTTTTTTATACTAATTCAGAATCCGAGTTCGGAACCTGTTCGTAGGGTGATGTATAAAGGGTCAATCCTCTTCCGAGTTTAAAAGCTCTATTATATGGGGGAAAAGGCATTAAAGGCAGTTTTTTCAAACAACATTAAATACCCTAAGAAAACCCGCGTCTTTCTCGCTATTTCTTTTACACCAAAACCTTTCTGTACTTCTACTCCATTTCTTTCATCTTCAAATATCAATTTCTCTTCATCTTCATATCTAGTAATGAAAGGTCTGTGTTCATGATTAATACACCTACTTTCCTCTTAATATTAGTAAATTTTCACTTCATTTTCTCAATATTCAGGGGGAAGAAGCTAATTTGCTATTCTACTTGAGGTTGGCAATTTTTGAGAAAAATGAAGCTCTCACTTGTTTGATGTATTAGTGGTTCTAAACCCTGGAATTTTTTAAGGGGAGAGAAGGTTTCTTTAATTGTTGAGTTTCTATAGGGTTCTTATTTATATTGGTGGTTTAATTTTGAATGTTAAGTGAATACCTAATGATTATGATTTAGGTAGTACCCGGGGTTGTATTTTTTTAAATTTTATCTAGTGCAAGTTGTTTGTTGACCTAGTGTAAAATTTTTAATACAGCATGTCCACAATTTTCTTCAATAACTATGTTTTATGAAGTTAGTTTCATGAATCGTTCAGGAATTTGTGAATGTAGGTTTAAAAATGTATTTTTTAAAGTTTTCATCTCCCACCCTCGCTGTAAGTAGGTTCGATAATGTCTAAGAAAATGACTCTTGACGATGCGTAACATTCAGGAAATACCCAACCTGGGACGTTGGCCTTTATTTGCGATGACGATGATGTTTCCGACAAAAGAAGAATAGCCAAAACACATTCTAGAACAGCAGAATGTAGGATGGCTAGAAAAAAGGTAACTACATTGGCTTTCAACAAGTCTGCCAAGTGTTTATCCATAGAACGTGCAAAGTGGTCTAGTTGGGTCGCGAAGATAGGAAGAACAAGGGTGGACATAAATTATGATAGTTGGTATGAGGTATCGAAAGACTATAAGGAGATGGATGGAGTACAAGGTACCCTTAATGGCCATAGTGTTCTTCACAACCTAATTTTCGCTTCTCTTATTCTATAAATAAAATTTCCCTCATTTTAACTCCCATCGTTCTACATCATCATAGAGACCTTTCGCAATCAATTGCCTGTATATGGTACATCTAAGAAAGACGCTAGTGACCATGATGTGCAAGAGTTTGCGGGAACACAAATATACTTTGTAAAAGAACTGCATTTTTTCTTCGGATAAAGGTGATCAGCCATGGATAACATATAGACACATTCAACCGGAGAGTTGGGAGATCCGTAAGAGAAGGGCTTTGGAGAATGATTCTAACATTAGTAGACTAAAGTTGAATTTACAAAGTCTTTAGATTAAGGTGTCTTTAGTGTTGACATATCTCTAACATAGGGTACGAGGAAAGAAACACAATTCATAACTAGTTTGAATCTAGTTCCTCATTGATTAAGCCAAAGGGTTATGGATTAGTGGAAATTTCTTTAGTGGAATAACGTCTTGATGGAGATGTTCAAATTTTAATCGAGATCAGGATGACCAAAGAAAAGACAAGGGCTATGGTACGGCCAATGAATGTGGATGATATTGATAGGTGTGATCTATTCCTCAAAGACTGATAAAACACAGAAGGTATGTACTAGAAGGAGGGGAAAAAAGAAATGACCAAACGAGTAGTATTCATTCAAAAAAAAATTCTTCAGTAACATATTTTCCATTCACATGTGCTAAAAAAATCCTATGGTTTTAATCTTAGGAAAAAATAATGAATGATAAATTTGAAGGGAAATTCATACCCACGTTTAAGCACAAAATCCTTATTTAGGGTATGGGAAAATCCGACCACTCGGGGCATGTTAAGGGAGTGGGGTGCGTTCATGACCCAACGAGAGGCATTTGGAATTGCTCGGTACTATGGTCTTGTACAACCATCATGGATCCACACATTGCAAAAACACTCACTTGAGCAACAGAAATGAATTGAGCAAAAAGATATTCTCATTTGGAAGTTGATCTAAACACTGGGCTTTATATTTCCGAGAACTTAGATGATTTGACACCCGATTGGACACCGCCATCAAGAGGATCACACTATTCTCCCAAAATTTTTGAGGTAAATCGGAAGGCAATCATTCAGACTCCTAATGACGAGACCGAAAACCTCGACAAGGCCATCCTTGCAAGTGATAAAAAGGTAAACATTTAACTTCATCAAATCGTTCATACCAATTTTGTGAAATGGTTGACAAATGTAATTGGTGCGATGTAGGGTTCACATGTGTGAATTATAAATTGATCAAGACATGGATGGTAGATCACTACATGTAGCCGATGGAGTTTTGGATGGGTTAATGTGACATTATCACATCGTGCCGATTGTGGAAGGTTTGTCGAGAGTTTCTCAGGAGAAGGCGTTGGTGAAGGGCGCCCTGTTGCCAATTTCGGATGGAGAATACAAAAATTTTGGTACTGTTCGTGAAATGTTTCTTTTGTGGCCACGTCGATAATTTATGCTGATTCTCAACAACACCTAAAGCGGTCCAAACTACACCAAAATCGGTATACAAAACACCTAAACTGGTCCAAACAACACCGAACAAGAATAGAAAACGTGTTTCAAGAGCACAAGTCCCTAAAAACTCACCTCACTTCTTACGAGTGATATACAATTAGCTTCAACCACATGACCGCAACTCAACTTACGCAATTTTGGGAAACGATTGCGTATTTGGTGGGAAACGAGATATCATCGTGCTATGGAGTGATTTTGAGGACCTGTGGAAATTTGAGCAAGTTAATCAAACCCTAATGTCCATTTACATGTTACGAGTAAAATATATACTCCCTTTGTCCCAACTTAATATGCACACTTACTATTTGACAGTCAACCCTCTCAAAACTTGACCACATATTTGAATAAATATATAAACAATAGTATTTTCGTATGTGATATTGTAGGATTCGTCGTAGTAAGTAGTTTCTAAATATCAACTTTTTATTTACCGATATTATACGTAGTTAAACATATTAACAGGCAAACATGCTTCCCGAAAATCGTGAAAAAGATCATGTTCAACTTAAACTGGGACGGAGGGAGTATATATATACATTTAGTTCATGTTTACTATTTATTATTTTAAAATTGTTTACAACTATTGTGAAAAAATTATAAATTTTAAGGTACATGTATTTTATGTACAATCAAAAGAAGGGATTGGTCGGATACATGTTTCCGGTGATGACTCAAGAAATTGGTTGTACAAACCAAGAGAGAATCGACTACATTTGAAAGGTTATAGTTACGATCTTCATTACGTTTACAAACATCATTTACGTTATTTTATGATCATTAATTTATTATTTTGTTTAGAGACCATTGGTGATTGATCAAGATTTTTCCGTAAAATAAACGGGTGTGTTGGATGGATCCCTTGCAATTCCAACCATCAGAAGCATTTGTCATGATTTTGGAGTCCCCTATGAAGGACACTAGTGAAGGTGATGCAATCAAATTTGAAGTGGTTGAAATCAAGTTATAATATGGTAAAATACGGGATTTATTTATGTGTTTCTACACGTTACAATTTTTTTGGTTTTAAATCAGTACGATATATAAGCGCAAACATGGGAGTGCGGCAATTACGTAATGTTATGTGCATAGAAGGTGCAAAGTTGAATTTACTTGAAATTGAGAAGGTAATTATACATTTTCTTCTACTAACATTAATAGTTTCTCAATGTCAAAATAGTATTTTCTACTACTTTGAAACTCGCAGGTTCTTCTAAAGGCAACGAGACCCTATCGAAAGAAGACATAAACAACGCAAGGAATTGTTTGGCTAGACATCTCATTCTTAACCGCTCAGCTTGGGAACCCTAACTTGGTATAGAAATACAATTTAGATATATTAGTGTTATATGATAGTTCGGAATAGAATTGTATTGATTTCTATTCCTATATGATAGAATATTTCTTTGTAAGCATTTTTTTTATAGATTTTTGTTAGCTTGTAGAACATTTTCGTGTATTGTGTTACAATTGTGGATGTGGAATGAGTCATATTTTGAGCCTGGAATATGAATGAAATTAGTATTTTTACCATTGGAGTTGTATGGAGTTCCGAATTCGTAATCCAATTTGTCTCTTTATTGTTGTGCGGTCCAATTTTCCTTCTGAACATAGAAGGGATATTCAAAAAATAGAGCACAAAAATTTGTCGCGGAGGATCAGAATGGGGGCTGAAAAAGGGAAGTCCCCACCCCATATGGGAAAAATCTGAGTCCAAATTACACTCCGAGATTGAAACCCAATAACGGTTCTGAGTTTGGAACGGTACTCCAGGGCCCATGGAGCTGCCTGGTTATGAACTGCCTTCAGTGAGTGTTCCAAGTTCCAAACGTACCCCAAGGCCGATGGAGACTGCCATGGTTATGAGTTTAGAACCTATTAAAGGCGATTCCACCGGCCTATTGAAAGCAATTCATAACTGCCTTTAACAGCTATTTTAAGGCGGCTATCAGAACCTCTTTAAATTGGTGTCGATCAAAGGCGCGACCAGAGAAGGAATTTTGAAAGTGCCTTCTCTGGTCCGATATATCCACCTTTAACAGCTGAAAGTGCCTTCTCTGGTCCGATATAACCACCTTTAACAGCCCCTTCCTCGACTAGAGTAAATTTCACAACAATCCTTATCACGCTCTTCAAGAAATATGTTTGGCAAATAATATATTAACTTGTGTATAATAACATCAAATAAAAAGTTGATATTTAGAAACTACTTGTTACGATGAACTCAACAACATCACATAAGATAATATTGTTGCTCATATATAATATTCAAAGATGCGGTAAAACTGATAAAGAATAGTGCTAAAAAACCAAGTTGACAATTTAGTCAGACGGAGATTTATCAAAAACATCGTTCCTCACTCACAGAGATTGATCAAGTGGGCAATTTATCAATCAAAAAAGTTTATAATTTGATTCAAAAATAGCCTTTCCTCACTCATCCGAGAAAGAGCACAAACATATTGTTTAGTCGTGTTTGTAATATAGTAAACCCAAAAAGTGGAAGGAAAGACTAAATTAAAAACTAAGTTGGCCAAAAATCAAACGTCTATAGTGCAAAGTTCAATTGTATACAAAAATAGAACCCATAAAAGCATGAACCAAGCAATAAATATAAATTAAAATGAAAAACTACTGCAATGTCGAAAACCTCAAACATATTAGAACCCTCGATAAAATCAAAAACTCAATTTGAATACCACAGGAAAAACTAGTTTGGAATTCAGCGCGGTACCTAAGCGTGTGGTAGCTCTGTCGAGTCCGATAAACTCCATGCCTTCCTAGTTATACAAGCTAATAAAGCTACATACAAAAAACCCCAAAATTCATTCCGACCAGCGAATAAAACCTCCGGTAAAGCTGCCTATAAACACCCCCCAAATTATGCCGACGTAGAGATGTTTCCAAGCAGAGAAAGAAGATACTTATATATGACTGACCCTGAGGTCGACTGGTTATCCTTTAGAAAATAAATGTATGAGAAATTACCAGGCAAAAGGCGACCGTTGTAGGTGGTGGTCGTAGGGAGAGAGACGGATAGTGGAAGCAACCAGCTGATGGGTTGAGAATTGAGAAAGTCACCAGCTACCTTCGACCGTTTGTGTACCTGGAATGGCTTGTGGCAGATTTCGGTTGATGGGAAAAATCATACATGAGCAACCAAGCAAGATAGAAGGATTGAACGTAGCAAAACCCATCACCGTACCTAAACCAGAGAAAAAATAAATGGTTCACGTTTTTACTATACGATAGATGTGTGAAATAGGCAAAAATATCTTTATTTATTGTTCGTTCAACAAAATAAACATCAATTATGATATTAATCAATAATTAAAATTTCCAAAAAAAATCACTTCCGTGAATGCCAAAAAAACTTTTCCATTGCACCCCTTTTTCCTCTCTCAAAAACCCTAGTATTTTTTCTTCCTGAATCTTTATGCTATTGAATGAGTGGGAAAATTTTCCATTCACTAGTTTTTACTAGTGCATGACAGGGCTATAATGAATCTATAATAGGCCTTTAGATGGTGGTTTCAAACCAGCCCCGCACAAGAAAATCTGTCGTTGGACGGTAATTTCACAACCGCCATTCAATGTTTCCATTCATGGTGCCTCTAAGCATCGTGGAAGTTTATTTTTAATTTCTGTCTGTTGTTTTAATATTGGAAAAATAATTCCAAAACCGTTTGTGATTATGGTACTGACCCCAAAAATTAGTAAAATAATTCGGGCTATCCGATTCCGTTGAAACCATATTTGTAGGAAAATCAACCATATGGTCCCATTCTTCATATGAACACATATCAACATTCATCTTCAACACAACTCAACTACCGTCATCCTCATCTCTTACACTCATATTAAAATGACCTACAATCAAACCCATAATAATAAACATTCAAAGAATAATTATCAATCCACCTTGAGTATAACATCTATCAAAATTGGAAGGTGGGTTTACCATTAAAAAATTCATAATGGAGAAGAAACAATACAGGGAAGAAGTTATATAAGTTAAGGTAAGCAAAAATGTAAATTAAAAATAATATAGTTATATAAGTACAGTCTCGTGAACCTCAACAAGCCTACCAAACAAGAATGAAGAAACTCAAGATCGAGCTCAAGCTCGCCTAATAATTGATCTAGCTCGAGCTCGAGCTCGGCTCGTGTTCGTATAACTGGAGTTTAAGTCAAGCTTTTGCTCGATCTATTTGTGAGTTTTTCATGAACGGATTGGCTCGTTTACACCCCTACGATATGGTTGGTTACAGTCACTGTTCTCCATTGTTGACTGCATTTTTCCTAGGATTGACCGTGGTGTATATCTAGCCCATAGACCACATCACTAACCCACAAATTAAAGGTTATTGGGCCAAAAGCCCAGCCCAAGAATGAAACATGAATAGGACTAACAAAACGAGAAAGGTGGAGCTACGTTTGAAGGTTTATCCACGAACCTAAATGATAGGAACCATGATGCAACCCAAGATATTATACGCTAACAATGCAGAACCACGATTCTGGACACCTATAAATACAAGGAGAGCAACACTAAAAGAAGGTAAGTGAGACTAAACTGAGAAATTCTAATTCTCTGAAGGAAAAGTACTGACTTGATCGTCGTAGTATTTCCCCCAAAATCACTTATGGAATCTTTTTTGCAGGGAGAGGCGATATATAGTGAACAATTACTTCGCTCAATCAGGAATGCCACATCATTTGGCACCGTCTGCGGGGACGGATTTTTTTTAGTCCTTCATTCCCTTGAAATTAAACAATGGTGTTTACCAGAAACAAGAAAATCCAGAACCACCATACACAAGAACAAATAGCTTGACGCAATAAGAGATGCATCCCAGCCAAGATCAAGCATATATCCCTAGTAGAGAGCGGGAACATACTAAAGAAGATATAGAGGATGATGAAGAGGAAGCATAATTCCTAAAAAAAATCAAGAAAATGAGAGTAGAGCATTCACATCATTCATGAAAGTGATTAAAGAACATATGTACAATAGGTTCTTAGCCACTCTCAAGATGAAATCCCTAAAAATAAGTTAAAAAACTAGTCAAAACATGAGAGCTTTAAGAACGAGGATGAGTTAAGGGATATAGGGGCAGATGATGATGCAGATAAATCACCGTTGGCACCTCATCTTTGCGATTTCAAGATGCCAAAGGACTTCAAAATGCTTTTTCATGTTAAAATCTATGATGGGACAACAGACCTGGAGGAATTCCTGCATTCATATCGCAACAACATGAGATTTTGCAATGCGGGAATTGAGTTAGTGTGATAGGCTTTCCCTAGCTTCTTATCGGGAACAACGATTACATGGTACGAAGACTTACAAAATTGAAGCATTAAGTCTCGGGATCAGTTGTCATATTTGTTTTTAAAGTGCTTCTATCAAAAGCAGAAGTCCACCAAAACAATAGTTGAAATAAACAACATAACTCAGCAAAGTGATGAAGGTCTCCCAGAATACCATAATAGCTTCGTCACTGAAAGATTGCAGGTTTGCGAACAGTTCTTCCAATCCTCGTTGAGTGCATTTACATGGGGCATGTGATCGGGATAATTTTACAAGGAGCTCATAAAGAACATGCTAGAAAACCCAAAGGAATTACAAAAAATGATTTAACAATATGTGCGAACTGAAGAAGCAAATAACCGCAAGATAGAGCGAGAAAGAGGCAAAAAGATAATAATAAAGGATCCACAGATAAGTTTTGTAAACAAAAGGAAAGGAAATATCTCTTTCAAAGGAAAATAATTAGGAATTTAGGTCACACTGTTCAAAGAAACACCTCTAACAAAGTCGCGAAAAGAAATATGGCAAGTGAACAGAGAGCTATTTCGTGAATCAACACAATTGATAGCACTTCCAGACAAGAGATCCAGATAATACTATTGTGTCTTCCACAAGGTCCATGGGTATGACATCGAATATCGCAGATACTTGAGAAGGCAAATAGAGGAGAATTTGAGGAATGGTTATTTGAGCCAGCACAAGAAAGAAGATGGAGGAAACCAGTACAATGAATCTAACAAAGCAGGAAGCTCCATGGCCAAGAACTAATCCAAAGTGAACACACAGAGCAAGAATCAAAAGATGAAAGCAGTGATGGATTACGAAAGAGACACAGTGAGTGAGGCTCCTGAAAGAGTAATCTTATCAATACATGGATAAACTGAGTCTCTATCAAATAGTACCTAGAAAGCCAAGGCCTATTCATCACCACAAGAGCCTGCTAACAAAATATTTCGTATAGACGAGAAAATCACATTTAGCAAAGAGGATGCAGCTCCCAACGCTTCACCTCATAATGATCTAATGGTCTTTATCGCTAAGATTGGAAATGCAACGGTTCATAGGGTGTTCGTGGATGATGGGGGCTCGACCAAAATCCTATTTGTCGAATGCTTCGATAAGTAGGGGTTCCAGCGAACTGACCTAAAGAAGTCCACATCATCTCTTGTAGGATTTACGGGGGCGAGCAGAGACATCTTTGGGTAATATACAGCTGCCTGTTACAATAGGTGAAAATGATAGAAAATGTACTATCATGTGCATTTTTGTGGCCATAGACGCACAAAGTCCATTTAATTCCATAATCGGTAGGCCTTGGATGAATACAGTATAGGCGATATGGTCCCTATACCACTTAGTAATGAAGTTCCCGACTCCAGCAGGAATCGCAACAGTAAGAGGAAACCAACAAACAACTAGACTATGTATGATTATTGTGATGAAAACAGGAAAGAATGTTGAGCAAACAAAAATGATTAGCTCTATCTCAGATAATGGCTTGCTCAATCAATCCGATACTCCAATAGATCTGGAAGAAGAGACTAAAGTTGTCACTTTGGATTATGAAAACACCTCTAAGTGCGTCAAAATAGTAAAAATCTTTCAATCTTGGAGAAAGAAAAGGTTATAAAAATCTGGCAAAGTTACAAACATACATTCGCATTGTGTGTACAAAATATGGGAGGAGTTGACCCAGGAATTGCTACCCATTATCTGAATATCAGTGATTTGGTCAAACCAGTCGGAAAAAAAAGTAATGAAGCTTTGCTTGTTTGTGATAGACAGAAATATATTGAAGAGGAAGTAACAGCATTGCTTCAGACGGGTATTCTAAATGAGGTAATTTACCCAAAATGGTTAGAAAACCTAGTGATGGTAAAGAAGGCAGAGTTGGATGAAATATGGAAGCATATATTGACGTTATGGTTATCAAAATCAAAAGGATATACAACTTTGCGCAAGACTTGAAGGAAACTTTGGATACTCTAAGTGCGATTGGCATGAAGCTTAATCTCAGGAAATGCATAATTGGAGTAGGTGCTGGAATACCCTTAGGATACAAGGTATCCTCAAAGGGGATTGAGACTAACCCAGAAAAAATACAAGCGATAGTTGACCTTCCTCAATCTCGAACAGTTAAGGAAGTGCAAATATTAATGGAATCGTTGGCAACACTTCGTAGATTTGTTTCAAAGGAAGCTGAGAAACATTTTCCACTCTTTGAAGTCCTTAAGGAGGTCAACAATTTTAGCTGGAGTGATGAAAGGTTAAAAAAAACATATGAGTCCTTGAAGGAGCAGCTTCAAGCATTACCAACACTGAAGTCACCAATACCTGGAGAAACCTTATATATGTACCCGGAGGTTTCAAAAAATGTAGTAAGCTCAGTTTTGGTGCATCAAGAAGGTCAAAAACAATTACCAATGTACTACATCAACAGAATACTACAAAGTGCAGAGAGGGCGTACTTTCTAGTTGAAAGGTTAACTATAGCTTTGGTATATTCAGCAAAGAGTCTACGAACCTATATCCAGAGTCATGAGGTCATCATCTATATTGATTACCCGATCAAGAATATCCTAAGAAAGCCTAAATCATCTGGTAGAATGACCTAGTGGGCTCTTAAATTGGGGCAATATGAGATCCAGTTCCAACTGCGAACTGCAATCAAGGCACAAGCCTTAGCAAATTTCAATGTGGAGATGACAATTGCAGATGAACGAGAGGCAAATATGCAAAAAATATCATGGAATAGACAAAAGAAAATCCAAGTGGGTATACATCGCATGGAATTTTTTGTTATGGAGCATGTAGCAAAGAAAGTTGAGACGCAGGTCTGCTACTAGTCAATTCAGAAGGAGGGGAGCACCGATATTCATTTCGTTTTGACTTTCCACTCACCAAAATGAAGCTAAATATGAGACATTATTATGTGGCTTAGACCTTACAATCAGGATGAAAGCCAAAGGCGTTAGGAGCTTTAGTGATTCAAAGATAGTAGTATAGCAAGTACAGGGAGTCTACGAATTGTGAGAAGAGCAATTGATGAAGTATTTAAGAAGATTTCGTCAGCTCATCACACAACTCGAATACTTCAATGTTCAACATGTAACAAGAAGTTAAAACACAAAGGAAGACGCTTTGAGCAAGCTGGCGACAACTGGATTTGATTCATTGATCGGACACAAGGATGTGAAAGTGGAGGTCATTCTAGTTAGAAGTACAGTAATATCAACGGTGTCAACAGTCCAGATAGAAGAAGTAAACTGGATGACACCGTTAATAGATTACTTAGCAATGGGAAAGTTTCCAACAACCAAGATACAAGATAGAAAGTAGGAATTGCAATCTCACAACCACGTATATGAAGGAGGAATCTTATACAAAAAAGGTTTCTTATCTACATGGATAAAGTGTTTAGGACCATCGCAAGCATGCAAAATCTTGAAAAAAAATGCATGGGGGATTATGTGGAACGCATCAAGGGTCTCGAACAATTGTGAAGAAGATAATTCAGGCAGGTTACTGTTGGCCAACTAAGCTCAACGATGTGCACAAATTTGTGCAAAAGTTTCTGGATTAATGCCCCGATATCGCATAAACCACAGGTTGCTTTAACGGGAAAATATGAAGTTTGGCCATTTGATAAATGGGGAATTTACCTTGCTGGACCTTTTCAGATGGGTGCTGGAAATGCAAGATTTCTAATTGTGACAGTTGACTACGCAACGAAATGGGCAGAAGCAAACCCATTGGGAAGAGTCATAATCGAAGTAACATGAAAGTTCATTTGGCAGAATATAGTTTATCACTTCGGGGTGCCACAAACTATCGTCACAGACAATGGCACACAATTTACAAGTGGGACCTTTACTGAATGGTGCTCGAAGTTAGAGATTTCACAAAATTTCACATTTGTAGCTCACCCTCAGGAAAATGGTCAGGTGGAAGTAACCAATAAGACCGCAGTTCAGGTTATCCAAAAAATGGAAGGAAAGCTTACTGGTTGGGTGGACGAGATACCAAATACCCTCTGGTCGTATAGAGAAACTCTTAGACATCCAATGGGAGAAACACCATACATTCTAGTCTATGGTCATGTGGCAGTAATACCAGTAGAAATCGAGAACTCAAGCCTTTGAGTAGAAGAATACAAGGAGGACGATTACCCCAAAATGATGAGGTTAGATTTAGACAAACTCGAAGAGAAAAGACAACAGGGGCAACGATCACAGAAGAAAAATACAATGAAAAGATGGGCAGAGCATACAATCAGAAAGCGTAAGAGATGGAATTTCAAATTGGTGATTTCGTGCTGTGAAAAAATGAAGCAAGCCCGGCAGAAGAAAAAAGGAAGCTAAGCCCAAAGTGGGAAAGCCAATACAAAATAACAAAATTGCACCTATCCAACTGCTATGAGTCAGAAAGATTGGATGGCAACAGCATCCCCAATACTTGGCATGTGATAAACTTAAGAAATATTTATGTGCAGATCCGATGTGGGGGATAGGAAAAATCCATTTTTATAGGATCCATGAAATGATCATTGGTGATGTTTGCATCTTTATTTAGTTTTGAAGGTGATATTATCGTAGCCGTACATTATAAATATAAAAAAGTGTCTTTTGAGGCAAATCACTTTTCATGTCAATTACTTATATCTTGTGAAAAATAGCCAATCGTGGAACATCGCAAACCAAATATGAAGTCTTGTATTCACCAGTAATTGAGTCTGACCAATCATGACACAACAAGCTATGAAGTGTCAGAAGACGATTAAAAAATTAGGAAAAATCAAGAAAAACAAGCAATTGATCCAGAGATTCGCACAACTCAATTTTTTGATTTTGCAAGCTATAGATCTTGTAACTTCGCAACCTTTCTTTTGTAAGCCATGGATATTGCACAAAGGCAGACATGCCTACAAAAACAGTGATATAAGCAAGCCATAGATCTTTCAGTTTGCACAATACAAACTCCCGAGTTTGCAAGCTACAGATCTTGTTACTTTGTAAACTTAACTAGGCAAGCCATAGATTTTGCAAAAAGGCAGATATACCTACAAAGACAGCGACAAAAGCAAGCGATAGATATTGCAGGTTCACACAATACAAACTCTTAATTTTGCAAGTTATAGATCTTGAAAAAAAGGCAATTGCTCATACAGAATCAGTGATGAAAGGAAACAATAAATCATTCAGCTTTGCATGGTAAAGTTTACGACCTTAATTACAAAAGCAATGGACCTCTTAGACAAACATACAAACGAATAAGGGCAGATGCAAAAAAGCATAACACTTTATGCTAATTGACAACGAATGAACCATATGTCAAAATACAAATCAATATAACATAGAAGTGCTACTTGAAACTTGACAACGAATGAACCATATGTCAAAATACAAATCAATATAACATAGAAGTGCTACTTGAAACATTCCAAAAAATAAACTAGTACATTGAATTAAAAAAACTATCTGCGCGAGATGATCCGAAGATGAAGAACTGCCACAACAACGAGGTTTCTCAGCCTCGCGATGAGATTGCTTAGTCTCACGCTCATCATCTAGAATATGATCATACCACCATTTCATGTACAAGTAGGCAGGATGCCGCGTTAGTATGCCTTAAAATTAGTTATAGGGCAAAATTCCTCGTGGTCAAGATGTATACTCATAACATCAACAATATCTTGATAATTATTATTCGTAGCTATCAAGTTTTGCACTTCGTCCTCTAGTCGGCGAATATGCAACCTAACATACTCGGACAAATCAATCCTCTGCAGGCCGATATTCACAGTCAGGTCTCCACGACCAGTAGAACCACGAGCTGATGATGGAAGGGCCTGAAGCTTATCTTTGTAATCAACACAAGCTTGTTAAAACTGGTGCACATGTGAGTCAAGAAAACTACACTCAGCACGAAGCTGGTCATTCTCACTAATTGGTTGAGTATTTATAGCGAACCGTTCATCAAATCTATTTTGCTACCCAGCTGAAGAAAAATAAAGGTGATCACACTCATTCTATTTTATCCTCAATCGATCCAATAAATTATCGATGCAAGAACACTTCTTATCAATAATCAAGGTCTTTTGATGAGCTTCGTAGACCTTTCTTGGAACAAAGTTCTTAGCCTCTTCTTGCTGACCAGGCATTTTAACCATACTAAACTGTTGGATCTGAATAAGGTTGTTTTGTTCAACACAAAATTATTTCAATTCACAAATAGAGTCTTGAGTATCCTTAAAAGTCTTCTTCCATCCAACTTCAAGGTCATTGATACTAAGTAGTATATACTTCAGACGAAAACCCAACGATAGCGCCCATTCCTGAACATGGCTAGGAAGCTTAAGCGAACTCATGTATATACCCACAAATTAAAGATCGACTAAGCTACAAACTATATCCTTGTCAAAAGATTCAATATTATAACCTTCGGGTACAAACCTGGTACAAGGTCATGTCGTAGAAGGAGATGGAGATAATGAGGAAGTTGGAATTTTCCATCCAATACATAATGGAATGGTTTCCAAATTAGAGAAGCGATCACTAGAAACAAGCTCAAGGTATTCCTTGGATAAAGACTGAGTAGCTTCAATCAGACTAATTGGGCAATGTGAATGAGGAGAGAAAACCCAGGGCGATAAGGAAAACGAACATTAGATCCCAAACAGTCAATACATTTCAAACACTTATGATTAACAAAAATATCAAAGCCCTGCATATAAATAAATATGATGAGAAGTTGCAAAATTATAAAGGCAATGCAAAATTAATATACATGATAATACAAATAGTGCAGAAATACATCAGAGTATTTTTATGAATTAAAAATAAAAAGTCTCAAAATCCATAGCACTAAGATCAACTAACATTAGAGGGAGAAGCAAACGAATGCTGGACAAGGAGAGCAGAATCCTCCTTGTTCGCATGCTGAGTGGAAACCTCAGTGTTCACATTAGAATTATGATTAGAAGGAGGCTTAGGAACGCGAGATACCGAATGGAAAACCTTCATAACAATCAACTTCACACTTTTTCAGCTCAGCCACAGAGGGCAAAGAAGGAAGACTGGTGAGGTGGAACAGCAAGGCATAAGGATGTACACCATCAGAAATGCTTCTAATGAAACCATTGTTAAGCACAAACTTTTGTTTCCCCAACACTGTCTCAAACTTAGCCAGTTGAGGCAATTTCTTAGCTTTCAAAGTAGGGTTCAGTCCTCGCAGTATGACCAGAGCCTCGCAGTACGACCAAAGCCTCGCTGTACCTAACATTGCAAGTGAAGGTAGAAACTTCTTCAAATAAATTGTAGAAAGAATTTATCTTGACGATCCGATCAACAAGGACCTGAGGGTACCCAGATGAAGCAGGACCATTAGTCTGGATCTCCTCCAGCTCAGAATGCAGCTTATCGGCTTCCTTATCAGCGGCTAAGGAATGCTCCTCCGCAGAGCGTGCACGCTCTTCAGCTGCTTCAAGAGAGACATTCAGAGTTGCGCACTTCTCTTTGATGGCCTAACATTTTTCTACGAGCTAACCATCTCCCTTAGTGAATTGTGCAACTCGTTCGCTGACAAGCTGAAGACTTTCACCAACCTTATGATAAAAATACACAAGCAAATATAACAATTAGAAATCATAATAGAGAAACACCAAATCAAATCAAATATAATTTTAAAACTCTTAAGGAATAAAGCACGACCATTGTCTCATGGAGCTAAAATTTAGATAGAGTAGAAGGAATACTTCCTTCTACCATTAAGTTATGGATCCGGGTGGAAGTTTAGGATGAGAATGGCTAATACTCCCCATTTTCTTAGGGGATCCAAGGTGCTTGATGATCCATCAGTTTGATCCTTTTTCCTTTTTCTTTGGGAGGTATCAGTGGCATTGATTGTAGCTACCTCTCCACCTTTATTAGCTATAACCACTGTGGTTATTAGCTGAGAATTTGCTTCGACAGCATTCTCTTTTGAGACAACAATTGCAGTGTTGTTATTGGTTTGGGTAGTCGTAGCTTCTGGCTATTCCTTTTTATCATCAAGAAAAAAATGTCCTCTCAACGGAACGCTTAGCTATATCCATATCTGCAATTTAATACGCAAAACAAGTTAGATAAAATACCAAGAGATAATAGGACAATGAGTAGAGTAAGAGATAAAAATAAGTTAAACAAGGGAAAACAACACGATAATGACAAACAAACACCTTCACTCTCAGAATTTGCATGGCAAAGACAGATCGAATGTTCGCTGAGTGTTAATACAACCTCGGATTTAGCATTAAGACAAGCCCTTGCCTTAGGAAGTTTGGATTTGGGAACATTATGGTTCCAAACTGGCAAAGTTGGCTTGCTTCCATTACCATGTTTTAAAAAGAAAAAAATTATGCCATACACTAAAGTTATTAGGAAATCCACTGGCAAACTTGACATTGGGAATGATTGGATAAAGGGTGAATTTTTAAGATGAGTTTTTCACCTTGCGAAACTGATAAAGGCTACATGAGAGGTCAATCAGAAAAGGGATTTGAGCTACCTCGCACACATGATAGAAAATAACAGTGATCGATACAGCCTTAGGGTGCAGTTGAAATAATGCGACCGGTAATGTGAGAGTAAATCTACGATGTTCCAAGAAATAGGAAAATTAAGTCCAAATTTAAGATAGTCTAGATAACAAGAGATGAAGCCTGGAGGAGGTACGAACACTCTAAGAACTATCAGTGGCTTTAAGCTCGTAGGAGGACAAAAAAGAAAAATATTTTTAAAATTATCCAAGTAGTATTCGGAAAGAAAACTACTGACTCTAGAAGAGCTGGAAAGATAGTTGGAATCCTCCCCGGAGTTGACATCGCCAACCGAAATATCTTTTACGGAGGGTTCACCAATATTTGGGATAGATATAGAAGCAGACATAATTCCAAATTTTTAGACAAAACTCAATCAATCAGAGTCAGAGAATGCAAAAGAGTATATTTCAGCAAAAGCTACGAAAAGAAACACAGAATACACGTCGAGAAAAAGAAAGGAAGAACATAGAAGAAGGAAAGCAATCGGAGAACTCCTACACCAAGATTGATAAGAAAAGTTAGTCTAATGGAGACGCTGCAAGTTCACAATTATGAGAATCACCTTAGAAAGGAAGAAGACTAAGAACAAGAAAAATTACGAGTTGATGAAGTACAACGAGGAACTAAAACGATAAAGAAGGCAGGAAGAAAATGAAGAATCCAAAAGGGTTAAGGAATTTAATTTAAGAAACTGAAAAGCCAAGATAAGTCAAATAAGACAAGATAATAATGATGAAAATCTGACAAAAAAGTGACTTACCTTTTTATAAATATGAGAAGCCATCAGTATATGGGTAGATACAATACACCAAATAATGACAGAGTTAAGTCACAAAAATTGAAGCACTTATATAGGGGGGAAATATAACGGCAGGAGATAAAATCTCGGAACGGTACAACAAATAAAGAGGAGGAAATCTCGGTTCAATGAAACAAAAAATTAAACAACTAAGTCTGTTAGAAGTATTATGGATATAGAGAAGGTTCAAATTCAAAATTCAAAATCAGAAACCCAACCAAAATTGCGTCAATAGCCAAGAAGCAAGTAATACTTTGCGAAGACAATCTTAGTTACATCAATGACGAACTTGTTATTACAGCTTCAAAAGTTCACAAAATATTAGTTCGCATACATTCCACATACGAAGTCATCGCTTCGTTTTTACTAGTCTTCTTGAATATAGGGGGCTTATGGTGTATACCTAGCCCATAGACCACATCACTAACCCACAAATTAAAGGTTGGGTGACTTTAAGCCCAGCCCAAGAACGAAACATGAATAGGGCTATCGAACCGAGAAAGGTGGAGCCTAATCTGAAAGACTTGGCTACGAACCGATAAAGGAAAAATCGTGTTTGAAGGTTTAGCCATGAACCGAAATTATAGTAATCATGATGCAACCCATGATCTCTGACGCTAACAATGCGGAACCACGATTGTGGACACCTATAAATACAAGGAGAGCAACATTGAAGAACTTAAGTGAGAGTAAACTGAGAAATTCTAATTCTCTAAAGGAAAAGTACTGACATGATCGTCGGAGTATTTTCCCCAAAATCACTTCTAGGATATGTTTTGCAGAGAGAGACGTATATGGTGAACAACGGTTACTTTGCTCGATCGGGACTACAATATCAGTCTGTGACCGTCGTTTCTTCGCCATTAGCTGTAGGGAGTAAGCTTTCACCGACCTGTGATGTCAATGTAAATTTATGTTGTTCTTCATTTGATGAGGCTTGAGCTTATTTTTTTATTTATCATCATCTATATGTATTATCTCCTTGTTGTTCATGGTGAAACTCATGTTTCTCCTGAGTTTGTTTTAATTGCTTTTTCGCTTCCAGATAATGCTTTCCTTGTTGCATCAACTTGCTATGTTTGTTTGCTATACGGTAGTGAGTTCTCTAAGATGTTCATTTTTTTGTAAAACACAACAAGTTCTTCTTTAATACCCAATTCTGCAAGAAAATCAATTTACGATAGAAAGGTGGTAAGGCAGGATATATGATTGTATAGGAAATTTCGAAGAGCGGGTTGTGTTGAAACATTTATAGTATTGTGTATTCATGGTATATATATGGAGTATAAATATACAGGAGTGTGAAGTGTACGTATATGGATACTTGAGGATATAGTTAAATAAATTAAATAACATGAATGGTTGTATCCATTCGTATGACATTCATTGAATGTGTCTCTTTGTGTACTCAGAAACAATGTACCGTTTTCAAGTGTTGTGTACTTACAAATCGTACGAAGAGTGACATCCTTACAAATCGTACGAAGAGTGACATCCTTACAAATTGTACGAAGAGTGACATCCTTACAAATCATTCTCTATATAAAGAATGGTCTGCCATATGTATGAGGTACAAAAAAATATTTACCTTACTTGCCTTGGAAAAAGTTTCATGCGCAGAACTTTTTCTGTTTTTAGATATAAACAAAACCACAAACTCTTGTCTGATTGTTTCTTGTAAACAACCAAGATTCAATTATTTCTTCTTCGTATCTCAAAAGAGTTACCGTGTAACCTGTTGTTCATAGTAGGTCGGTAAATTTCTTTTAGGAAAGCGTATCAAATACGTGCTTGAAAGACATTATCCTATTACCCTACCCTAACACTTACATTTCGTTGTCAACACAAGGTATATATGAAAAAATTTGTTTTCGTACGGAGGGTAATTGTTGGGTTTGTACAGCATTGCAGAGGGTCCAAACTCCAAACCCTAAAAAGTCATCATTCTTGGTTTTGCGCACTCCACTGGCTTCTGGAAATGTTTATCAGACACTCGAGGCTGCGAATTTGTCCATCGTGCTAAAGGTTCTTGGCATACCCGAGGCCGAGGATCGGAAAATTGTGTCTGAGATTAAAGAATTTGCCTGGTACATGGCCTTTCGTAACGACCCCCCGATGTTGTTGCCCATCTTAATTGAGATTGGCAAATGGAGCGTTGTGAACGTCACCGACCACATCATTGTCAGGGTCGAGAGGCAAGATGATTATGAGGAGGAGGATGATGTGCAAATCTTCGAACAAATTTCGGAGATGTCGATAGAATCCCACCAGTCGAGAGGCAGGCCAGCCGCGGCGGGTGCTGTGAACGAATTGGTGGAGAGTGGTAGCATTGTTGTTCCAAAGGTGGTGGAAAATGAGGTGCAAATGTGTAATCTGCCTTGAAAAGCCATCAGTTGGAACTAATGTGTTTTGGATGCCTTGTCGACATACGTTTTGATGGAGATGATAAGACGACTACCACCATAAATGAAAACATTTCACGACTTGAAAGGTTATGTTCGGGATTTTCTAAGTGACATGGCGGGACCAATTTGTATTGAAAGGGAAATATTAGTTAGGTTGTGACGTGAGAACTTGAGTACGTTACTTTTGGCTTCCTGTATCTCCTACAGATTTTCTTTATCTCCTCTTTATTTTTTTTATTCTCATGATTCATCCCTTTGTTCCTCTAGTATCATCCTTATTTTTTCCCCCGAAATTTCTACAGCTCACCTGTTTCACGTACAATGCATAGAGGCTCATCAAATACGTGATTCGTTATTAATCTATATAAAAACAATAGGCACTAAAATAGTTTTAGAGACTAGTGTCCACACGAAAATTTGTAATTTGATTTTGTTTTTCACCTTTCAAACTTGTTTCAATATTGTATCATTAAAAAATATACACAAAATCTTGTTTTAGAACGACTAACAGTTAGACTGGGTAGTTTCATAATTGATGTAACTAATGAAGTTATTTGATGTTTATTTTTTATTCATTGCAACGAGGTTTTTATAACTTTGTATAACTTTTAAAAAAATTCGTAATGTATAAATAATTATATTTGACCCTAAAAGTTATTTAAATGCAATTTTTCACGTTTGGTCTAGCAAGAGACTATCTCTAAAAAATAATTATAAAAATAAAATAATGAGACACAATATATCATTTTTTGTATTGTATAATCGAATCCTTGGTAAATTTTACTTTAGAGGTATGTATGTATTAATCAGTCATGATTCAACCCAACTTATTAACCATTTAACTCCCGAGTTAACTCATTTGATAATAGGTTAAAGCTCACCCGATCCAATTAGTAATTATCCAATTGATCCAATTAATTAGCCTTCACTAATAAATCATGTATTTTAAAGTATGTAGATTACTGTCAAATTAACTTATTCTTAAACATTTAATTCATAGCAATTCGTATACGATACACTGGGGATACACACCATATTATATTCCTCGTAATTAAATGTACACTGCAATAAAATCAATACACTCTCTCCTATAATTTAGGTATATAATTATGTACATTTTCATTACTTACTTATGCAATTTAATATCTGGGAATACAATATAACTACACTGAACCATACCCTTGGACAGAATATAATTACTCATGGTATCTATTAATCAATAAAATTTTCTCACCCACACTCTTGCTATAAGTCAACCCAAAATAAATATGGTTTAATATGATCGCCAGAGTTGTACTTTAAAATTTTATTATAAATACCTTATTTTAGTTAGAAAAAATGTGAAAATAATTTTTTTACATTATTTTGAATTGCATAATGGATTAAAACTAAACAAATACAATAAAATATAACTGCAGTAATAAAACACGTCTATAAGGGAGACTTGGGGAATGCAGAGTTAGAATCTGTTTAATAATTAATTTGGCATTTATTTTTATGAATTTAACACCAATTTAATGTTACTGTGTTGAATAAATTAAAAATCTCCCACTTTGTGACATAAGTGGCAATGAATTTTTGGATACAATTCATCAAGTGATAGGTGTTTCGATTATGTCTCAAGTCCAAATACACTATGATATAAATTAACCTACAATGTAATTACACTGTCTCACTAAAAAAATCCAATAAAAAGAGTATAATGTTAAACTCCTAAAAATCATGGATCAAAATAAAATAAAAACCAAATTAAGAAGACTAGAATAAGTGATATTTTAATCTCGTATCAAAAGGTTACATAAAACCGGAGTGAGAGAGTTTCAGGAAAAAGTGATCTGTGAGATTATAGAAAAAGGGTGACAAGGGGTCCCCTAGTTTAATGCCTCTAGCTGGTTTAAAGAAACCCTTTGGACTTGTACTCATCCAAATTCAGTCACCTGTTTCCGGTCAATCAGGGGCATATGATATCAATTTAAGGATATCCATACTATCACTTCGCATTTTAAGTAGAAGAGGCTTAGTATTGTCAATATAATTCAAGATAATATGGATGCACTACTGTAAATTAGATCTATCGTAATATTTTTTGGAACACTTATTTAAAATGTTACAATAACTTATAAAGTGTTACTTACAATTTTGAAAAATGTTACATAAATATT
>JAULKM010108725.1:0-23558 GCA_032355605.1 Rubia tinctorum
ACGGTTGATCTGTAAATCTTGGATGGTCAAAATTATTGGCCTTTTGAAGGTTACGGGGATCCTTTAAACAATCCCCCCTCATCCATATGAGGTTTTTTTTAAAAAAAACTAAAAAAAAACAGGTGAACCCAAGAGACAAAGGAGTCAAACGCAGTCCAGGTAAGTGAGCATATCTTTATTGTATTCAAAAAGCACATGCCTAAAAATGTGGCGACCATGGTATGTTCATCATTTCATTCACAATAAGTGATCTTGAGTTTAAGAATACTTTTCTTTATTTAGGTGCATCCATAAATTGTATGCCTTATACCGTCCATGAACCACCCAATCAAGAAACATTACTTCATACAAACATTGTCATATACCTTGCCTTTAGGACATTTATGTGTCCGAAAGGGAAAATTGAGGATGCCTTAGTGAAGGTTGATGATCTTGTATTTCCTACATATTTTTATGTGATCAATACTAATTGATAAGGGTCAAAGTTAAATCTCCCCCTCAGGCTGAAGGTCATGCTGTTACTCTCCATTTGGGCCAAAGGCCATATCATATATTCTTTTGGGCCAAAGCCCAACAACCAAATGGAAGATCTCTATATCTGATTCTATCTTTGGATTACACCTATTTTCCATGTGTAATTATGATTTACTAAATATATGGTAAGACAACCGTTCCTACTTGGAAAGTACATATTCATCCCAATATGTTTGGGAGATCTCTCGGGCATCAAACTCCTATAAACACAAGGTTCCTTCATTCTATTCTTTCAATTCCCAGTAACCATATTGAACACTTTTGATTTGACTTTACCATCGAAGCTTCTTCCTCCTACCACCTCTGGAGAGTCTATTCTGTTGGTGTGGTGCGTTGAAGCAGGGTTCGATTATCATATCACAGTTCTACACGCATCACTAACCATGATACTCGTGCACCCTCTCTACTCTTAGGAAAGTCATTCAGGAAAACAGCATGATAAAAATTGATGTAAATAGTGGTTCGCTTATATTAATATTCAATGGGACCAAAGTTGAATATATCATTTTAGACGTCATGAAACACCTCTATCGATGATCATTCAATTCTTGGTATTGATGTAGTAGATCCATAGCCGAAGAACACTTTGATGATGTATATAAATAAATTGTTGTATGATTTGAGTGATAAGAGAGATGAGCTACTCAGAAATCCCACTCCATCTCTATTCCCCAAGACACGATATTTGAGAAGGGTGAACCAAACCTCCTCCATAGTGAGAAAGTCACATCTTTACTAATAGAACCAAACGAGAAGTTTTTACCATCTACTGTGCATGCACCTAAGATTGAGTTGAAGGAACAACATGCACATCTCAAATATGCTTTTCTTGGCTAACAATGATATGCTACTAGTAGTTATCTTAAGTAAGCTCTCAAAGGAAAAAGGAGATAGATTGGTAGTTGTGATCAAGTAACACAAGACTGCACTGGGATGGACTATAGCAGGCATTAAGGGAATCAACCCTGCCACATGCATGCATAGAATCCTAGTAGAAGAAGAGGCTAAACCAGCCAAACAACCACAAAGAAGGCTTAATCCACCAATGATGGAGGTCGTAAGAGGTAATGTCCTGAAACTTCTACATGTAGGTATCATTTATCGTATTTCTGATAGCTTATTGGTGAGTCCTACTCAAGTTTTTCCTAAGAAAGGAGGTATTAAAATTGTCAAAAACCAAAAAAATGAGTTAGTATCCACTCATGTGACATCAAGTTGGAGTGTTTGTATTGATTCACAAACTAAACATCGTCACATGAAATGACTACTTTCCTTTACCATTTATTGATCAAATGCTTGAACAACTTGTTAGTCGTCCATATTACTTTTTCTATATGGATACTCAGGTTACTTTCGTATTTTCATAGCACCAGAGAATCAAGAGAAAACCATATTTATATGCCCTTTTGGCAATTTTGAATATTGCAGAATGTCCTTTGGTTTGTGTAACGCACATGGTACTTTTCAAAAGTGTATGTTAAACATATTTTCTAAGTATATAGAGTGCTTCATTGAAGTTTTATAGATGACTTCACAGTCCACGATGACAATTTTGATGCATGCCTATGTTATTTGACACTTGTGGTTAAGAGATGTGCAGACATCAACTTGGTCCTAAATTTCAGAAAATTTTCATTTCATGATAAAAAAAAGGCATTATCTTAGGTCATATTATTTTAGCTAAGGGCATCGAGGTTAATAAAGTGAAGGTTGATGTCATTCAATCTTGCGAGTTCAGTTCATTCCTTCTTAGGCCATTCGTGTTTTTACAAGCGATTCATCAAAGATTTTTTCAAGATCTCAATCCTCATTATGAGAATATTTAAAGAAAGACGTGCAGTTCAAATTTAATGATGCATGTAAGAAATCACATAATGAGCTAAAGGCATGTTTGACCAGCACACTAATTTTTCAACCACCACATCGGTCCAAACCATTTGAAATAACGTGAGATACTATTGACTATGTTATAGGAGTTTTTCTAGGGTAGAATGAGGCTCTTGCACCCCATGTTATTTACTATACCTCTATAACATGGAATGGAGCCCAAAGGAACTTTACTATAACATAGAAAGAGTTTCTAGCAGTTGTGTTCACTTTGGAGAATTTAAGCAATACCTACTTCGCACCAAGGTGATTATTTACACGGATCATGCAGCCGTTCATTATCTTTTGACCAAAAAGAAGCAAAACCTAGATTAATTCTACGGATATTGCTTCTAAGTGAATTAAATGTGTAAATAAAAGATAAAAGTGAGCTAGAAAATATAGTGGAAGATCATTAGAGCAAACTTATCAACGATGATGAAAGTACGGGTGACGGGAAAAAGGCAAATTTCTAGACGGGACACTTTTCTTGATCCAAACATGAGATGAAGGAATCACGTATGAATTCTTACTCAAGGCACATGCAATTCAACCAGACGTATTAAATTACCTAGTTCGAGGTGAATTTTCACCAAAGTTTTGCCGAGTAGAAAGGACAAGTTGAGTCGAGAGTAGGGTGAAAAAATAGACTCGTAATTCACGAGTCAAGCGGGATTTCTATCTAAAAATATTGGTGATTATGGATAAATGGGTACTGTGTAGAATGGGTAACAGGTCAAACAGGTATTTGAAAAATATGGGTCGGGCGAGTTAGGATTGCGGGTTAGCCGCGGGTTCACCCATATGGGTTGAAACCCACAGGTTTATCCATATTTGTTGGTATACAAACCCATATGGGTCATTATAAAGGTTGAAACCCTCGGTTTCACCCATATGAGTTGGTATATAAAACTCATATGGGTCAATATATAGGTTGAAACTCATAGTTTTTTACCTATATGAGTTGGTATATAAACCCATATGGATTCATATATGGGTTAAACCCGTAGATTTACCCATTTTTTACCCGTGAGTTGAATCATTTTTGACACGTGGGTTGAGCAGGTTTTAACCCGACTTGTTTTTACCTGACCAATTTTTTGTCTATAAAAAAATGGGTCAAAATGGGTCCCACCCATATTTATTTAACCAACCATATTATCCGATTTGCATTCGATCCATCCGCCAATTTCCCACCCTTTGCCGAGAGTCATAACAATTCACATATGATGATCCCTACTTATGGAAACATTTTGCTGATGGAATCGTTCACAGATGCCTCCCTAAAAACGAGGTACAATCTATCTTATCTTTCTACCATTTTTGTGAATGTGGAGATCATTTTGGTGCAAAAGAAACCCCTAAAAGGTGCTAGAAGCAGTTTCTTATTGGCTAACATTTTTTTAAAGATATAGATTGTTTCTATAAATCATATTGGTACATGGCATTCCAAATAGAGCAGTGGGGATGAAGAACAAAGATGCTGGATTTGTATTCAAAGTGAATGGTTATAGATTGAAACCTTATCAAGGTTCAACAAGGAAGAAATTGATAAATTGGATTGACTAAATTGTTTTTTCGTCCCTAACATATGATCATATACCATTGTTTGGTCCCCGAGACCAATACCGCGTCTTTTCAGTTTCCAACAATTTTAAAATGATTTATTCAGTCCAAAACCATATTCCAATGTGGTCTTCAGGTAGACTAAATTATTTTTTTGGTCCCTAACATATGATCTTATACCATCTTTTGATCTTCGAAACCACTTGAAAACCACCTTGGAATATGGTTTTGGATCAAACAAATCATTTTGAATTTGTTGGGTACTGAAAGGACGCGGTATTGGTCCAGGGGACCAAAAGATGGTATATGATCATATGTTAGGGACAAAAAAATAATTTAGTCAATTGGATCTATCTGAACCTATTCACGAGGAATGAAACCATGGGAGGATGTTAAGTAGTGAAATAAAAGAAATGCACTACTTGGGAGACAACCCAAGGTAAGTAGGTATTTAATTTAAATTTATTTTTTTAAATTTTATTTAATTTAAACCATCGGGTGCAAGAAATTTCCAGACGAAACAAAAATAATAATTTGGGGTCCCACTACTCTAAGAAATTGAATTTCTTTTCCAATTTCAGACCGAATCCTACATGTTTGTTGTCATCTCTGTCACCCTTTTCATATACACTTTCCATACTAAACCCATACTTTTCCTTCCATCTTTCTACTTTTCTTTTTCTAAATCCACCACATATCCATATTCCCTTTCTTTCTTTACTAGTATTCAATTATACAACATTTTTGTTTCAAACATCATATCTCTCCACTTCTAAATATTATTCACGATCGTATCACTTGTACCATTCTTCATCTACAATTAATCTTCCATCTACCACATATATACATCCTCACATCCCTCCTTTCATTACACCTTGGAGGTTGACATCATTGGATGATTATACCTTGCAATGTGAGAGCTCCTACACCACTTTTGTTCAATTGCTATGATATGAAACATGATGTTTACTCTTTGAAGATGCTTTGGATATATTCTATCATCTAAGTATGGGGGTATTCCTCACTGCTTATGGCTAATTTGAGGAGTTGCTGCAAGATGTCATTGAAGTATGCACTGAGAGCTCATCTCAGTTAGATTTTATTACCTCTTACTCTCATTGTTATTTTATTTATGTTGCAATGAGGATATGCAACATTTAAGTATGAGGAAGGGGTAATACTTATTCATTTGTATGTTGCAAAACAAAGCATTTAATTTTTTTAAAATTGAAAAGTGAAAAATAGTCTTGGGATAAGTCGAAAACCCAAGAGGATGGCTTAGGTAATAAGCAGGTAAGCGTGATCGGTATAGACTAGTGCAAAAGTAGACTTACAATTGGACAAAAAAATGGTTAGGTGAAAATATTAAAAGGCGCCTAAGCAGAATAAGAGAAAAAAAATAAGGATTAGGACTTTCTGCATGATCACATCCGTTCATATATGTGTGTTGTACCTATTTGTTTTATTTTTATGATATTAGTTTATACGTGCTTAGATCTTGATGTTTTGTAATTCTTTCAAGAATATGTCTTATTTTGCTTATTCGAGCACGGGCGAGATTTAAGTATGTGGGCATTTGATAGGTTGTAATTCTTAAATCATGTCTAGTAATTATTAACATAATTTAGAGTGTATATTTGCACACATATTTGTGTAATTATGTACGGAAATTCTACCAAGATTTGAATATTTTAAGTAATTTACAAGAATTACAAGTTTTTGAAAACATGAAGACCCACCAATGGACCGATAGTGAAGAATTAAATATTAAATGTAGAAGAAAAAATAATTAAGGAGCACTACTCGAGCACCACGAGTAGCGGAGACCGAGAGCCGGTGGCGCGAGCCAACGCGTGAAAAGGCCTGGGTCGTGCGACCTGGGTAGCAATGATTTTCAGGGTTTCCAAATTGCACTTGGATTCAGCCCATTGACGCTGATTATAATGAACGGAATCACCCCTTAGATAGTTATCTAATTGTTTGTTAAGTAAAAGAACTTAGAACAATGTATCTCGACTTGATATGGGAAACCCTCTCCTAGTCGCAACCTCCCTCTCAAAAAATCCCACTTCTTTCTTCAATTTTCTTTTCCCCATTTTTCCAAGATGGAGAGATGGGAAAACAAAAGTTTTTTCAATTGATTTTTTTTATTGAATAAGTGTGGAATTTGTCTCCGCTTTGTTCTTCGACTTAATCGATTAGATCGTTGTGTTCATGATGATAACTCGATTTAACTGTATTGTTCTCGATCTGTTTGTACAGATTGTGTGTTCGTAATTCTTGTTAGTGTTTTTATCTTAGGGTTTCCATTAATTTGGATATGTTAGATATGTGTTTTTCGAGGTGTTTATAGTTTGAACAACATTGATTGTGGTTGGATCAAGTGGTGTAACAGCTGAAGAAGATCTTTATTTGGCGTAGTGATATTGATGTGTGATGCGCTCCTCTCTGCCAAGTGGTCATGATTTGTGCGGGAAACAAGTTAATCTAGGACGATGTTACAGTTTTATTGAATCTCTAGTCTGTAATAGTACAAATGATCAATCTGGCTGACATATAATTTAGATATGCTTGCAATATGTTAGTTATTGTTAGAGACACAAATAATTTAGATATTCTTGCAATATGTTAGTTATTGTTAGAGACATTTATAATTTAGATATTCTTGCAATATGTTAGTTATCGCTAGAAACTAATTATTCCACTTATTATAATGTTGTTGGGTGTTTTTCCCAACATATTTGAGTGATTGATTTCAAAAAAAAAAGAAGAAGATCATTATATCTTTTCTCATCCCCAAATTTCTACGCCTTTCAAATCTAAACCCCTCTTTTATTTTTGTTTTGAATTTTCAATTCAAGATTGAGTCCGTCCCTTAAAAGACGGATTTTTTTATAAGTTATCGAAAGACTAAAATTTAAAGTGTAAATTAGAAAAAATGAAAATAATATTTTCGGGTTGCATGAATCGTGTTGTAAACTTTATATCTACTACACGTTGCATTATCAAATTTAAATATTGCATCTAAAATATTTTACCTTTTACTCCCAGCAAAAGGTAAAAGTTTAAACCCGTCTTTCCATAAACATATAGAAAGACGATTTTTCCCAAAACTTTGTCTTCAAGTTCACTACACATACATGGACAGTAAAAGGTAAAAAGTTAAACCCGTCTTTCCATAAACATATGGGAAGACGGTTTTCCCCAAAACTTTGCCTTCGAGTTTGCTACACATACATGGAAAAATTAAAGATAAAAGGTGTAATTACTTTAATATCCTTCACTAATTCCCAGCAAAGGCTTCCCCTCGAGGCAACCAAGTAGAATCCAACAGTCCAGACTTGCATTTGGTTGCTGCCCAAAACCCTAAGCTGCTTAAACCCCCAAATCAAACTCCAATTTTGTGGAGAGCAGAGCGCAGAGATGGTGTGGTTTCAGTGCGAAGACTGCGGAGAGAACCTGAAGAAACCCAAGCTCCCCAATCACTTCAGGCAGTGCTATGCCACCAAGGTCTTTTTCCTCTCACTTCTCTGCATATTCAATCTGTTTTCCCATATTATAAATCTTGATTTTACTTTGCAGCTGTCCTGTATTGATTGCGGCCAAGTATTCGGCCGAAATGATGTCGAAGGTCACACTCAGTGCATCACTGAAATGGTATCTGCCCTAACCTGTAATTCCATTTTTGGCCGGCGATGTGGTTAATCTAGTGGTTGAATTGGCTTATTAAACTCTTTGTTTCAGGAAAAGTATGGTCCCAAGGGCGTAGGGAAGGGGATTAGTAACTCCAATGGTAAGGGGAACAGTGCTTCGAAGCCAAAACCGGACATTGACTTGCACGTTGGATTGTCTCAACGAGCCCCTTGGTCTTGCAGGTAAATCCATTCTGGTGGTTTATCCTTGTTCTGGATTTTTCCGGAATTGCAGAAATTGGAAATTTAATCTCAAGAGATATCAGTTAGCGTATGCCTTATGATGTGATAAGCATATTGTACAGTAAGTACTTCTCTGTAGATTGTGTTTGAATCACTCGCATTACCTATATCTGTGTGTGTGTGTGTGTGTGCGCGCCTGCTTGTTTCCTCCCTTTAGCATTGTTTGTTTTTCAACACCTCTGCGTGCGGACAAGTACACATAATTTTTTGCTGGTTTGTGATATATGGTTTGAAGTAAGAACTAACTATTTGCTTTTACAGAGATGAATGGTCGCAAAATACTCTTGTAGTTGTAAATAATTCATGCCCCTATGAGGAGATTCTTTTTTCTTGAGGTTATTGTTTATACTCATAACAATTCTGGGGTACTAAGGATTTGTGTGTTATATCTACTTATCTTTTGGTTGTGCTATGTTTAGTGTTCTCCAGCTTTATTTGTGCATTAATATGCTGTCAATATTTATATGCTGTCAAAATACTCTGATTTGTCCCGACTTTTTGTGACGCTTCATTTTTGCAGTCTATGTAATACGACGGTTACTAGTCAGCAAACCCTGTTTGCCCATGCAGAAGGAAAAAAGCACATTGCAAAAGCAAAGGGGTATCACGCCAAGATGCAGCCAAAACAGGCAGAAGTGACTCTTTCAGATGCTAATGGTGGAAGTGGGAATGATGCAAAGAATGAGGCTCCTGAATCTGTGGAGAAACAAAAAGAGGAGAAGCCTTCTGATGTTGCCACCAACCAGTTAGAAAATGATACTTCACTGCCCAGTAAAAAAAGAAAGGCGTCTGGAGTTGACACGGCTACTGAATTAGGCAATGGCGAAGTTATTCAGGTAGGGAAACCTGAAGCAGAAGATAAACAGAACTCAAAGAAGAAAGTTAAAGGGAGTATATCTGAAGATGCCAAAGCAGTGGATAGCGACTCAAAAAAGGAAGAGAAGAAGAAAGAGATTAAGTGGAAAAAGCTTATTACGTCATCCCTGAAATCTGTATATATCTTGCAATGACTTTGTTGGCTGATAAATTCTCTGACTAATGCTTATTTTCTCCTCTCACTCGCTGCATTTCTTGTAACAGAAATCAGATGGCAGTTTGAAATTAAAGAAGCTGATCAAGCTAGTTTTGAAGTCTCTGAAGGAATCTGGCAACACCATTGATGAGGGCCAAGTTCCTGAAATTCTTGAGCAAAAGGTAGTTTGATGCCATAGAAAATTGTTGAGTCATGAAATGTATCTGATTGGTGATCCTTCTTACTCTGCAGATCCGCACAAGCTCTAGATTTTCTATTGATGGCAAATATGTCCGGTTAGCTGTGAAAAGTGAGTGATGGACCTTTTAAAAATGACCTTGATCATTGCACTGCACCACTTCAAATTCAGGCTGAACTGCTCACAAGTATCCAAGTGCCATTGCTGGTGCATATAACTTTACTATGCTGGGAATTTTTGAGTCTCCAGACTCCAATTTTGTATCTACACTTCAGCGTAGACATTTAAATTTATATATAAATCCAGACTCCAGACTCCAATTTTGGCACTAATTGTTTTGCCTTCAAAGATGCTACTGGAACTGCACTTTGTCACTTATTATTGCATTCTAATTGTTCTTGCTACGGTTCCTCTAGTAGCCGTGCCAACTCAGATAGCTACAGTGAAATTGTCTCCAAGGGACAGATAGGTAAAGTGCATCAAACTGCAACTAGCACATAACCATTGTACGAGCAAATTCAAGTAATTTTCCAGCACAATCGATAGAATTGCGAGTTTAAATACAAGTGAGCTTTCATACTTCTGTCAAGATATCATTGTTATTCCTACAAAGTAACGATAATCTGAACACAGTATGCCTTCTGTAATTCCCTCGGTTCATATATATAGCCTCTTCTTTTTCTGATAAGGATGGATAATTCTGTGAAAGTTGATATCTACATAAAATATGCCGCCGGCCTTTGTAACAAATATACCATCTCCAGAACACCACACATCCACAGCTTGAAGATGCAAATGGCGCCATGCAACTGTCTAGGTGGGAGTTAAATGCACAGAACAAGAAGCACGATAAACAGCACAACAGTAAACCCCAATGCCTGCATCAGAAACCATCATGTCAAAAACAGCAGGTTTGTTTATAATCACACCATACACAAAACATTGAAGAAATTGGAAAGATGCATATGCATTTAAAAGGATTATTTACTGCAATTGCAGAAGCGGCAAGGCCAGCTCGTTCCCTGGGATCCCTCTTGTAGTAATTTCCAAAATAAAGGACAGTGGCATAGTACCACATAAACGGGCACATAAACCCTAATAGAAAGCTAAACGAAAGGAATAGCAGATCAGTTAGTGATGCACATGTAACAATATGTGTACTTGACTACAACCAGCAATATCAGTATGGAACTTACGAAAACCATCCAACTCCACAGCCAAAGCACGGTAAAGGCTTATCAAACATCCCTGGCTGGAAGTCATCACCATCTTTGATCAGGGTATATTTTCCCTTTTCACGATCAGATGCATCTGCCATTTGTCCTATTATCAGATGATACTTCGATAAATCAGACAGTGTACATACAGAAAGCCTCCTTTGCTCATTAGTATTCAAAAGTAGTGAATGTGCACAACCAGAAGCAGTTTAAACCGATTTTTCTCAGTTTATTGTACACATTTTAGTATATGTAGATAACATTTCCTGATCAATTAACAAAGAAAGTTGTGGATAATATCATAATACTACAAACAGCTAACTGAAGAAATACCTTTAAATATTGAATAATATCGAGATGATGGTCTTAAGAGATCAAGATGCTTATCAGAAACTGATCTCACCAACTCAACAGCATTTTTCCCATCGCCTTCCTCAATACTAATATCTGTAACAACAAACAGTCCCAACATACTGTCATTAGCTGCGGTATTCATAACTACATCAGTTTTATCATCCTCGCTAGTTTTATAGATTGATCTTATCTAGAATCTCATACTGAAAATCAAAATTCAGCTAGGCCAGACTCAACAAGCCAAAAAGAAAAACAGAGAAAACACACTATACAGTATTACTAAGGGTACTTGGTAATTCTGTCCTCACTTTAGACCCTATAACGTGGCACTAGATGGTGCAGGAGCAGTGCTACGTGGTGTAGCATCTAATGCACTACACACTAACATCATGGGCTATTCAAAATATACTGTAGTAAATTTGAAAATATTGTGAAACTATCCCAAACACTGCATTGAATATATTCGTGTGAGATGACACGGGAACAGGATTCGAAAAGACTTTCCGCCCTTTTGATGCCCGATTCCCAAGAGTGTCAGGCTCACCTCAACTAAGCTCCCTCCTTTCTCAACGATAACTTAAAACATTTAAGCTTCTCAACTAGACAGGATGATATTAAAGGAGGCTCCTCACAGGAATCAGGACTGAAGAGAATCTAGTACTCCGATTTCAACATGCTCAAGAATGTTCATTTCAAAGAAAAGCATTTCAATTTGGTGGTACTCACTGTGATCCATTGGTAGTTTTCTGAATAAAGATTCGCCTCCCAAAATTCAGCTACACCTAGTATCTTCAGAAAGAAAGGTCAATTTCAGTCAGGATCATTCAACAAACAATAAGGTCACAATTATGCAACTAATCATCAATGATGACAGGAGTACAGCTTTAAAATTTAGTCAAAGGGGTAACTTGAAAGGGAATTCATCATTAACAAGCCTAATTCTAACACTCGTAATGATAAGTTGATAACAATCTTTTCATAAAACCATTTCTACAAATTCATACCATGATGATTCAAGCAAAGGAAAAGGAAATAGAATAACGAAATTCACAAGTCCCAGAATTACACAAACCCCAATCCTAAAAAGGGAGTCCCACAAAAAACAAAAGGATGGGATTCAAAAGCACTAAATCAAATTATGAGCTAGGGAGCTGATGATCTGGGGTGGTAAAGTTGAATTCTTGATGGTAAAAAAGAGATGGGTCTGGGGTAAAAAGAAAGTTACAGAAAAAGGAGTGTTGATAAAACCAGGAATCCAAGAAAGAAGAAGATGGCGAGGTGTACCTGAAGCAGCCGGAAGGGGGCGTTTGCCTGGCTTGGTTCGTAATCAATTAGTTTGGAGTTTGGACCATTTTTATGACTAAAATATAAGAGTAGAACGTGAGCACAAACACAAATGGAAAATGGAAATGGTGGTTGCTTTGGTTGACTCTTCCCCCGTCCTGCCTAGTTGTTGAGCCGGTTTAAAAGTCTGGAAATTTGTCCTAGAAAGGGTTCCTTCAAAGTTTTGTTTTTACTTCACGTAATACTAAAAGTAGGGGTGGATTCTATATGGTTACCATCACTTTTTACTAATACCACAAACCATACTAATAATATCAATATGTTATTTTTTTAAAACTAATACAGTACCAAATCATTGGCATATCAATACATTGATATACACAAAAATTAGTTGGTATCGGTACGATACGATATGGTAGGTATAATACCACATATAAGTTATAATGAATTAATTATTTGCTCATAAAACAAATTTTAAATAAAACAAATTTTCTATTGTATAATTTTTATTTTAGAAGATTAAATATTCTCTAATCATAATAATAATAAAGTAAGATAACATCAAAATAAGAACTATACTTAATCGAGAAATTCTCTTGTTAGACCGACTAACGGTCGACCAATCATGAAAAATGTCATTTCAATAATTTTTAAGGTTGCACTATAATTATTTATACATTACAATACATTTTAAAAGTTTTTCAAAATTATAAGTTTGAACCTTGCTGAAGTAAATAAAAACAAACATCAAATTACCACATTAATTACATCAAATATATAATGTCTCCGTCTAACTGTTGCTCGGTCTAAAACAAGAATTTGGGTAATAAGTAAGTTATAATAAATAAAAGAATATTATGATTTTAAATTTTTTGTAAGGTTTAGAACAAAAATGTGAGTTGTCAAGAAATCTAGTTTAAGAAAATATTTTAAACTTTTACCAATATCCAACATATTGGAAAAATAATATAAATTACATATTTAAATTATTAATTTGATTCTAATATTAACAAATGACTAAGTTTTATAACTAAATAAAAGCTCAAGTTTCACATAGTATTAGTTATATTTTTAATATATAAATATGTGGTACGGTACGGTAATACCATGGTAATATTTTCTCAATATCATTAAAAATGTGTGGTATGGTACTACCATACCACATCATCGATTACCAACATTTTTGGTATAAATGATATGTAGTTCGGTTGGTAGGTTGGTTGATATGGTATTTTGATTCAAAATGTCAGCAAATAAAACAGTTAAAATGAAGAATATTTGGTAATCACTACTCTTTCATTGATCTAGGATGGAATATTAGTGTGATATCCTCACGATTTTTATCGAGGAACTCTACATTTCAATAAAAGCAGCCCACCGCAAATTTGTATTTTATTAAATATTGGGTTGAATTACAAAGTGTGGAGTTGAATACCATGATTAAAAGTATAAGTGATTAGTCTTTGGATATTGCGCTAACTTGAGTGCTATACTATTCGTCTAGGATCCATTGTAAAATTTGAATTTTACTTTTTAAACTTAACTATTAGACCTATGTTCCAACATATCCTATCTAACCAAGTATGTAAAGAAAATAGCACACACAACTTGGTTACGCAGTTCGGTGAAATCCACCTACGTCTGCGAGGTCTGGCCAGTTCAGAATAAATCCACTAATCAGAAAGATACAGTACAAAGTATATCATACAAATATACTTATCTTTTCTAATTACAACGTGTGGATTTTGCAATCTCCCTTTACTGCCGATCTGCCTTGATCAGACTTTCTTCGACCTTGAAACTTGTCAACGCGGGATCTTCTCCTCCCAAGAAATTAAGGTATACGATTCTGAACTTGATCAACAGGTCACGTATGTTGGAACATATGAAAACTAGCACTTGCAAGGCTCTTCGGAAAGATAGAAATCTGGATGCAGATTTACTCAATGAAATTCGTGAGTATTGCGGCTGTGATGTCCAGTATATATAATCCCAAGAGTAGATCGGAACACTCCATAATTATCTCCATAATATTCATATTCTTTATCTGCTTCTGAAGCATATCCATATCCCATAAATAAAGGAATTTTCCTTATCTCAAATATCTCATAATATTCCATAAATCCAATTTCATAATTATAGGGATTTTTCATAAACCCATCCCTTTCCCTCACTCTACTCTTTCATTTCCGCTTAAGCTTCCCCAGTTTGTGGGATTAATTGATTTTCTACCCGAGAACCATAATCTTTCCTATCTACCTCCCTTCCATTCAACCAGAGCAGCGATGAGAAGAGAGACTCAATTTTCTAAGCAATGCATCAACGGGAGGATTCTGAAAACATCATCTCATATGACATTACATTAAACTTTGAGCAAGTTACTTATGCCTATTCCTTGATAGGAGAAGGAAAAGAAAGCATTAGGCCGCCCAATACCAGAACGATGATGAATAAGTCTGAAGTAGGAATCCGAGGATGATACTTCTGTTGATGAAAACATTCATACCATCATGGAACGTTTTTATTTTTCAACATTAGTACATAAATTGCCAACTCGATAATCAATGAACTCCACGTGACTTTATAATCTCCCCCTTTGACATTTTTTAGACCCACTTATTTTGGCATAAAGAATTCACAAGAAAAAATTTCAAATTTCACAATCATACCAAAAATTCCTTATGTTGGAACATAGACGAATGACCAAATCTGAATTAATAAGAACACCAAAAAACCAGAAATCCAAAGAAATAATTCAGATTACATCACCACAAAATAATATCCAAAATCCTCCAAAATATTCTCCCCCTGGGGCCATGAATATGCCAAAGTCACAAAAACCATGAAAAACCAGCAAAAGTTCAGCAAGACAAAAATCTGCTCCCCTGAATTTAACACCAACTATGTTGGAACATAGCTATCAAAAATCAGTTCTGTACAGGAGCAGCAACCTGTGCTTCCAATTGTGCCTTCTCCGCTTCAATGCTAGCCTTCTCAGCTTTAAGTGCAGTAATCTGAATAGTAATGGCTCTCAGCCTTGCATCCAGAGCTAAGAGCTTGACTTGTATCTCATCTCCAGCAGAAGTATAAGCTTCACCCTTAGGGTTCCATGGAAAATCCTTCACATGTCTCATCCCAAAAGTCTTCTTGTTTGACTTGAGGAGCTCAATCTTCACAACCTCATCTTCAAGAAAGCCTTTTACTTTTGCGTTCTTGACCAGGGCAGTAATAAGACCCGGGTAAGTTAAGGCATGCTTAGCCTTGGGAGAGGTAATCTGTTTTACAATGCTCTGCTAAATGAGAAACCCTAGATTTACAGGCTTTTGTGTTCCAACACAGTATAAAAATTTAGTCATGTCCCTAGTTAAAGTTGTAGTGTTGGTGGAAGGCATCCAGCAATTTACTTCAATCTGATAGAGATCGAGAAAACCTAGAAGATAAGCATGATGCTTGAGAGTATCCGGTTGCAGGCCACTATGTCTTAACACCACCTGAAATCTAGGCCAAAATATGATCATCAGTAACACCCATCTCCTCAGAAAAAATTCCACCAAACTCTGGTGTTTTCAGCCCCTGCAATTTGTTAATCTTGGCACCAGAAAAATTAATCACCTCCCCCCCCGAATATATACTCTATCACACCAGGGAGACTCCTCCTCTAAGTTCTCACCCATAATATTAGAGCAAACTTCACTACCAACTGCTTGTTATACTCATCATGATAGCAGTTTCAATTCCAAGAAATTTAATAAAATTAGAAAAACACTTGGCTTATATGCCTCCAGATCAACTACTCTCTCACGTATAATCTTTCTCTGAGCAAAAATCTCCCACATCTCCTCACAATCATTATCATAAAACATATTTGAAAAAACATTACTTACTGATGGAGGAGGCAGTGTGGTTTTCTTCTTCTTGGGAGAGGTTTTGGCATGCTTGCTTCTGTTGGATGGCTGTGTTGACTCAGCTTCTAGCTGCTTCCTTTTTTCCCTTCCTGTTCTGGCTAAATTCATCTAAAAATTCATCACTGAAGTAGGTCAGATTAGGTTTCTCTGTTGGAACATACTCTTCTTATTGCTGCTCAGTATCTCCAGTAGTATGTGTTCCAACATAGTCAGACCTAGCAGAAGGTTCAACTCCCTGTGTTGGAACATGGTCATCTATCTCAACAGCTTCCACTATGGGGTTATCTCCCCCTCTCTTCTCGGCCTCAAAAACCTCCACATAATCCATAGGATCGTCTTGGTTTCCCATATAATCACCAGTAGAACCCAATTCTGAATCAACCTCCATAGGCTGCTCAAACTCAGCTTCATGCTTGTAGGTTGAAACAAACCCAGCATCCTCCTCTTCTTCACTATCAGACAGAATAACAACAGGGGTCTCTAAAGCTCTCATTTTTTCATTCTATTGATTAGTCACGGCATCAAAAGGGACCATCTTCATCTGATCAGAGGATCTTATAACCTCCAAACCTTCAGTTTCCTCATCACCAATTTCTTCAATTTTTTCATAATTCCTACCAGGGATAAAACTATACACATGAAACATGTCCTTCCCTCTATGCTCTTTATATGCACCTTTCAGCAACTTGACTTCAAAATATTCAATATCAAACTATTCTCATATGTCACCTGAGAGTAATTCTTCCATATTTACCTCCAGAAATTTCACCTTAACATTTTCTAAATTTCTCATATCAACTGTAGCTCGGTTGGCCTGCACCCACTCAAAAAATTCTCCTATAGATCCAAACTTTTTACCTTCCCAAAAAAGTGAGAAAATTTAGAACTGGTTACCTTTTAAAATTGAGATTTCTTCTTGCTTGGTGCATTCTCGGACTTCCCGGAGGTGAGTAGGAGTGGCTTCTTATTTTCGGCCATTGTAGTGAGCTTAAAAAAATCTCGAAAGGAACTTTGGGTTGGCTATAGAGTTTTTGGATTACTCAAACTCGGCAAGATAACTTTCAAAATTTTGAAAGTTTGGTATAGAAGAAGGGTGTAACACCGAGAAAGAGAGAATATGGAGAGATTAGAAGAATTTGAACCAAAAATAATTTCTCCTTTTTTTACCTCTCTAGCCGTGTTTACCTTTTTTCCTTTCCAAGGAAATTATTACATTTTCTCTCTTGTCAAATCATGTCCCTTCTTAACTTCCAACATACTTCCAAAACACTTCCTCTCCTCATTTTTTTAAAATTAATCGTCTTTTTATTTTTTCTAAATTTTTTTAAACAAAAAAATTGAACCAACACAAATATTCATACTATACTGAGGAATTTCAGAGAATAATACCTTATATCCAACACACCAAGGTGTTGTATGAGAAATTCAAAAATTGAAGCGTCCAACGGTTTAGTAAATATATTCTTATACTAATCACAAATTGGAACATAAGCCATCACAACTTCCTTTCTTTCAACCAAATCTCTAATAAAATGGTGTCTGATGTCAATATGTTTTGTTCTTGAGTGCTGAACAGGAATCTTAAAGATGTCAATTGCACTTTTGTTGTCACACAAAATCTTTAGAGACCATTGTTGAATTCCATAGTCATTCAACATTTGTTTCATCCATAATAAATGTGTTCAACAACTTCCGGGAGCAAGATACTCAGCTTCAACAGATGATAAAGAGATTGAATTTTTCTTTTTACTATACCAAGAGACCAAATTCGTGCCAATAAAGGAACAACCACCCGTAGTACTTTTGTGATCATCTACATTACCAGCCCAATCAGAATCACTATAGCCAATAAGACTTGAGTCTTGATTCTTATAATAACGAATTCCATAATTAGAAGTCCTACTCACATATCGAATAACTCTCTTTACTGAAGTCAAATGAGATTCCTTAGATCATCCTGAAATCTTGCACAAACACTTACGCTGAAACATATATCTGGTCGGCTAGCAGTAAGATACAAGAGAGTCCAATCATGCTTTTGTACAATTTCTGATCAACTGAGACACCTTTCTCATCCTTCACCAATTTTCTGTGGTTGTTATCGGAGTTCGAATAGATCGAGCACTACTGAGTCTGAACCTCTTCACAATATTCAAAGCATACTTTCTTTGATTTATGAATAATCCATTCTTTTCTTGCTTAACCTGAAGCCCAAGAAAATAAGTGAGTTCTCCAACCAAACTCACCTCAAACTCGGCCTGCATAAGTGACACAAAATATTGCACCATAGATGATGAAGTAGAGCCAAACACAATATCAGCCACATAAATTTGAGCAATCAAAAACTTTTTGGACTTAGAAAGCACAAATAAGGTGCGATCTACTCTCCCTCGACGATAACCTTTCTTAAGTAGAATGTTAGTCAGTCGCTCATACCATGCTCTAGGTGCTTGTTCTAGACCATACAGTGTCTTATTAAGTCTATACACATGATGTGGATAATGAGGATCTTCAAATCCTTTAGGTTGTTCCACATACACCTCTTCATTCATAACTCCATTCAAAAAAACACTTTTCACATCCATCTGATATAAAGTAAAATTCATAGTACAAGCAATAGCAAGTAAGATGCGAATAAATTCTAACCTGACAACTGGTGCAAAGGTTTCATCAAAGTCTACCCTTCAACCTGAGTATATCCTTGAGCCACCAATCTAGCTTTCTTACTAGTAATCTGTCAATCTGCATCTGATTTATCCATGAAAATCTACTTTGTACCAATAACATTTACCCCTTTTGCACGAGGAGTGAGATACCATACATCATTGTATTCAAACTGCTCGAGCTCTTCGTGCATTGCCGCAATCCAATATTCATCAAATAGTGCTTCCTTTTAGTTCTTTGGCTCAATGAGTGAGATGAAACATTGTAGTCCGGCTAATTCTATGTAGTTAACTCGAGAAATCGATCGGGTTCTTCTTGAGATAGGTTCTGGTACCTCCTGTGTTGGAACATAAGAACTTGGTGTGGGGGGAGGATGTTTCAATATACTCTTCGTCAATAGGTTCTGGCTGGTGAGATGTTCCAACATAGTTTGGCTGCTCGGGTGAATTCTCCTGTGTTGGAACATGATCCGCATCTGGTTCATCTTCCTTTGCATTTGAACCCTGTTTGTTATCAGAATCATCCACAACTACATTTATAGACTCCATGAGAGAATGTATTCATAGGTTGTAAACACGATAAGCATGGATGTTCACATAATACCCAAGAAATATTCCAACACCACTACGATTATCAAATTTAGCCAATAGATCTCTATCTTTGAGAATATAACACTTACTTCCAAACACATGAAAGTCAGATGCACTTGGCTTACTGCCCTTCCGAATCTCGTAAGATGTTTTGCTGGTAAAAGGCCGTAGATACACACGATTTATAGTATAACAAGCTATATTGATAGCTTCTGCCCACCATTTTTTGTGTTTTCCTTTTTCTACAAGCATGACTCGTGTCATATTCTGGAGTGTTCTATTCTTCCTTTCTACAATATTGTTCTGTTGTGGAGTAATTAGGGCAGAGAACTCATGCTGAATACCAAGTTTATCACAGAAATCACTGAACTGAGATTTTTCAAATTCTCTACCATGATCACTTCTGATTCTGGTAATCATTCCTACGGGACTTCCTTTATCTATCTACAATTTTATCACCAAGTTTCTAAACATATCCATAGTATCAGATTTTTCTTTAAGAAAAGCCACTCAAGTATCTCTAGAGAAATCATTAACAAGTACAAAGATGTACTTCTTACCACTCACACTAGGTGTGTTGACTGGATCCATTAAATCCATATGAAGCAATTCGAGATTCCTGGAGGTAGTAATATACTGTACTAAAGAGTGAGGAGACCGAATATGTTTACCTTGTTGACATGGTCCGCATACAATTACAATTTTGGTCGTAAGTGTGGGCATACCTCGTACTGCCTTTGAATTGACAATTTTCACCAAGGTTTTGTAGTTGATATGACCATGCTTCCTATGCCACAGAGTACCTTCATATTTCTTTGAACTCGGACATCTCACTTCTTTCTCTAAGAGGTAACAATTGTCCGATGATCGAATACGAAAGTACTTTATTCTTGCCATGTCATACAAGCAATATGCTAGTGAACACAGGACATCCGTCAATGTGCATTTCACCCTTGACAATGACACGACTCCTCTTCCCATCTCCAAAAGTAACAAAACCACCATCATATGGTTTAATTTTTGCCAGAAAATCCCGAGTTCCAATCATGTGTCGAGAGCACCCACTATCAAAGTATCACGAGTCTCTAGAATGTGCAATAATAGAATTATGAGCAACAAGGCAAACATTAATGCATTTAGGAACCCATACCTTTCAAACTATCCTTGACCATTGAGTATCATCTATGTTGGAACACGGAGACAGTTGTCGTCCATTCATGATATCTCTGAGTAATCTGAGACATTATTCCTCAATATGGCCTTGAAACATGCAATAGCTACAGATGAGAGGTTTTTGTTGACCAGTTTTAATCACTTTTCTCTTCATGCCTTGAATTTCTGCCTTGAGATTTCCCACATTTCCTGATGGTTTATCATAACCAATTCCTTTCCTATCTCCAAAGCTTTTTCCCATGGTTAGAATGTCATCGAGCTTTGCCTTTTCAGTATTTAACTTTGTGATCGTTGCTTCTGCCATCTTTGCTCTCTCAGTCAAAAAATATAGTATCAACTTCATATCCTCAATTTATTCTTAAGTTTTTCAACCAATACTACTAGTTCTTTCTCTGTCTCGGCCAATTGATTTTTCTCCAACTTCATAGATTTTTTTGCATCAGCAACCTTCAACCACATATCATATATTTTTTCATATGCAATGTAGATTTCTTCATCACTCACGGGTTAGTCTTCATCATCGCTGGAAGTATCTTCAGAACTTATGTTGGAACATTCAGACTTATCTGTGTTAGAACATACAGACTTATCTGTGTTGAAAAATACGTCCACACCCTCCGTATCATTGTGAATTTTTGCTCCAAACACTTCATAATTGCTGGTAATTTCCTCTTCACACCACGAGGATACATACAACCTCCCTTGCTTCTTTCAGGTATTAGCACATTCAGCATAGATATGCCAAAAACCTTCACATTCTCTACATTGAATCCTCCCTGGCTGTTTTGCTTCACCACTTTGATTTCTAGAGAGCTGCTGATTTCCTTGCTCCATGCGTATTCCACGATTATTTCCAAATGTTTGTCCTCGAGGCCTATTTCCACAAGTTATTTCTTGCGATTCTTGTTCACCACATTTTTTAGCACCTTTGAGAAATTCTTAGTGATGAGAGCGATTTCCTCAATACCATCCTCACTATCTGATTTGTGGTTATCCCGTTATGAAGATACTTTAAAGGCCAACTCCTTCTGAGATTTCTTTGTAGGTTGTCTCATAGTCATCTCATATGTCTGTAGTGATCCCATCAACTCATCCAAGGACATTGTGGATACATCTCTAGCTTATTCTATTGTTGCAACCTTCATTACAAATCTCTTGGACAGTGATCTCAAGGTCTTCTTCACCAACTTAGATTCCTTGTAGACTTTTCCCAGTTGATAAGCCATATTAGAGATATTTCAAAGTTTCCCATTAAATGTGGCAATCGTATCATGCTCCTCCATTTTTTAAACTCTTCTAACTTTGTAGCCAACATATGTAGTTTGGATTCACGTACACGACTAGTTCCTTCATGTACATTCTGCAAAATATCTCATGCTTTCTTAGACTGATGAAATGTAGAAATAAGTCTAAACTGATTTTCATCCACTGCTGTGAAGATAACATTCAACGCTTTGGAATTAGCTAGTGAAGCCTTCAATTCGTCTGGAGACCAAGATGATTTATCCTTGAGCTTTTGTTTCCTTAAACTTGACTCTCCCTCTTTCTCCTTAGAAATGGATTCTTCGTCTTCAGTTGGATGATTCCACTCGGTCTCAACAAAATTTCATGCAAGTTCATCCAGAGAATTTATAAAGACTCTCATGCGTGCCTTCCAATAATTGCAGTTTGTTCCTTCTAGCAGAGGTGGCCGAGATACCGAATCACACTTACCTTGACACAACCAAGGTAAAAATGTAAGTGACCAAGCTCTGATACCAAATGAAATTTTGGTTTTATCGCTTTTAGCTTAACTATTAAACCTATGTTCCAACATAACCTATCTAACCAAGTATGTAAAATAAATATCACATGGGACACACAACTTGGTTACACAGTTCAGTGAAATCCACCTAAATCTGCGGGTCCTGACCTAGTTCAGAATGAATCCACTATTCAGAATGATATAGTACAAAATACACCATACAATTATACTTATCTTCTAATTATAAACGTGTGAATTTTTCAAGCTCCCCCTGCTACCAATTCGCCTTGATCAGACTCCTTCTAACCTCGAAACTCGTCGACGTTGGATCTCCTTCTCCCAAGAAATTAAGGTATACGATTATGAACTTACAAACAACAGGTCACGTATGTTGGAACATATAAAATCTGGCTCTTGCAAAGCTCTCGGAAAGATGGAAATCTGATGTGCAGATTTTCTTCAGTAAAATCGTTAGAGTTTCAGCCGTGATGTTCAGCATAAATAGTCTCATGAGCAGATAGAAATACTTCATAATTATCTCCACAATATTTCTATTCCTTATCTACTTGTGAAGCATATCCAAATCCCATAAATAAAGGGATTTTCCTTCTTTCAAATATCTCATAAAACCAATTCCATAATTGTAGGAATTTTTTCATAAATTCATTATGCTTCACACGCCTGAATCAAATATTGCGCAAACTCCAAGTTTCCATAATTTAATAACTCGCAATATTCTGATAATCAAATTCTGATTCTTTCCATATGTTCCAACATGAAAAGTTTTTTTTCAACATTAGTTTACAAATGCTAACACAATAATCAATGAAATCCACGTGACTTTACAGAAGTGACCTAGATAAGGTTTTTGGCAGATAGAGTAGGATGTGGTTGAGGTTTTGAAGGAAGATTGTGGGAACTTGGGGGTTTGTAATGGATTCGGATATGAGGGGAGTAATGGAGGTGAGTGGATGGATGATGCTGATGACGAGGATGAAGAGGCCAAAGAGCGTGACTGTGGGGAGGTGGGATAATCCATGGTTGGTTCCATTTCTAGAAACAAGGTATTTTTCCATCTCTTGGAAAATAGAAATCTCTCGTGTTATTTCTCCTTTCAACCTGATTTCCCCGTTAGTTTTCATATGTGGATACGGATAAGAATTTGGTTGAAATGAGTTTTCTGTGTGATGCTAATGGGAAATAGCATAATGCTAGTCTAATATGTGCCTGCCTGCTGAAATCTTTGAATATGGACCAAGTTATCAGAAGTGGAAGGATGTTTTATATTATTCATGTATTGCGAGAGCTTCGACTGAATCTAACGAATTGATGTTTGCTTATTTTGCTGAGCAGGTGGTGTACATGGCTTTGTGAAAGAATGATTTCCCATTATTATTATTATTGATCATGAAGAGAATAAATAGAGAGTACAAAGCATGAAGGTAGACTAGTTCTAACATAACTCTAACTAGTCAACAGGATAAATCAAATCTAATCATCAACATTTTGACTTAT